>BQNB010006454.1:49253-92529 GCA_026074375.1 Tanacetum coccineum | reverse complement strand
GACCATTTTCAACGGATTCAAGAATCATTCTTCCATGTTGTCTATTCATCATATATAGCTCCATTCTGCTTTTCCAAGAGTCATACATATCTTTTTCCAACATAGGTGGACGATTGTCAACACCCGACAGAATTGCTTTGTCAGCAAGAGTCGTTATTGAGAAATTTGTATGTTAAAAGATTATTGTCGAATCGAACGGTGATGGAAAGAAATTGTGTTTTATTAAGTTGTCTTTTAAGAGTTCTAATTCTTGAAACTACACGGGATTGTACAATTCTTGACAAAACCGGGAAAACTAGTTAATGTTTCACGGGATTTTACAAGTCAAAGAAATAAACCGTATAATTTGGAAATTTAAGTTGTTCGGTTTCTATTAAACTTGACTAGTTCGGTTATCACTGCTGAAGACTAGATCGGTTATCACTGGAAATGACTAATTCAGTTCACACTCGAAATAGACTAGTTCGTTTCACACTGAAAGTGACTAGTTCGGTTCACACTAAAGGTGACTAGTTCGGTTCACACTGAGAGTGACTAGTTCGGTTCATACTGAAGGTGACTAGTTCGGTTCTCCCTCGAAATAGACTAGATCGGTACACACTGAAAATGACTAGTTCGGTTCACACTAAAAGTGACTAGTTCGGTTCACACTGAAAGTGACTAGTTCGGTTCTCACTCGAAATAGACTTGATCGGTACATACTGAAAATGAATAGTTCGATTATTATTCGAAACCCACTTTTCCAAAACTAAAAAAGACACGTTTTTGATGATTGTTTTCCAAAAAATTATTGTTCCAAAGTGGTTAACTAAGACTTATAAGGACAAGAAAAATGAAAACTTTAAGGTTTTTAAGCCGAAAAATTTAAAATCAAGATTTTGACCTTTAAAGCTAACGAACCCAAATGACACAAAATAAGAAATTTTCCTATGAATCTAAGCACACACACCTATATCCAAGGATACTAGATCAAAGCTACCTATGTATATGATCTCTTAGTGTGGAATTTAAGCTTAGAAAATAAGAAAAAAAATCTAAAGATGAGGCCTTTTTGAAGTAAAACACATGAACAAAAAAAACAACAAGTAAACACAAAATCTAAGCACACCACTCTATGGATCTTGATACCAATTGAAGACTAATCTAATAACATACTAGTTGAGAGGGAAATAGAGATGGTTCTAGAGAGAGAGTGGGTTGGATGAACACTTAGAGAGAGAAAGGAAACATATAAGAGAACTTGTATTAATGTGTGAAAAATGAACAACTAGCCACCTCTCCAAGGCATGAAGAGGTGTATAAATACTAACCTTAGCCGGCTATGGATGGGCCTTCATGGGCTTTTCCTTATCTTTAGCCCGGTTAGCTTACTAAACAATACATTGTGGACTACGAGCTAGAAACGTAAAATACGTGGAGTGACCGATCCTTTTTTGGATTCCTAACACGTACTCTGGTTGAGGCTGCTTGAACGATGCTTTCAGCTTCTAAACTTCCTTTCTTCTTTTGGGCTGAAGCAATTGCAACCACATGCTATACTCACAACAGATCCATCATAATCTCATCACATGAAAAGATTGCATACCACGTCATCAATGACAGGAAACCATCAATTAGACACCTTCACATCTTTGGTTGCACCTGTTACTTAACCAAAGATGGTGCAAATCTTGACAAGATGAAAGAAAAAGGGGATCCGTGCATTTTGGTGGGATACTCCACTCAGTCTAAAGGATATCATGTTTACAACAAGAGAACCCGATTGATAGTTGAATCCATACATATTAAGTTTGATGAAATCAAAGAGATGACAGAGACGTCTGTTGATAATAACACTTCAGGCCTCGTTCCCCAATGACAAAAGGATCAGGTTATGACAACTGTGGCCCCGCACCACAACTACAAAATGTTTCTCCTTCAGCAGATACAATAGCTCCGTCACAACAAGAGTTGGATCTTCTATTCGATCCGTGATAATAATGACTACTTAATAGATTGTATGTTATAAGATGATCCAGTGTCTGAGCATAATTTTTTCAATAATTCTTCAATGACAATTTATAATCTTTTAAAATTGTGTGGTCAACACTACCTCAACTTTAATTTTATATTCATTTTACAACTTGATATCATTTTTTTGGTGTGAGACATATGTAAAATTGAGGGGGAACAAGAACATAAGTTCTACATAATTCATGCTGATAATATTTTCTCCCCATGAAATTTTCATGAAAATTTTTAATCACGTGGTATTTCAAACACTAAATAAATTAGTATTTAAAATAAAGGGAGAAATGTAATTAAATGTGATTTGAAAATAATAAGTGATCTAATCGACTCACAGTGCTTTATACTATTCGGAAAAAGGTTTTATGGTGAAGATCAAATACCCAACACCATCTTAATTCACGACGATTCTGAAGTCATAAGGTGATTAGGTTAGGTATTAGTCCTATGATCCAACCAGAACCAAAGGGATCTACCCAAGGACACTCCATAGTTAGAAATAGCAGTCCTTAGGTATGATTGGAGATGAATGAGTATAAGGGAATAATACAAGAAGGATAAAGATCATACTGTAATTCTCAATAAGGCACGACTTGTAGCAAAGGGATATGCTCAGGAAGAGGGTATTGATTTCGAAGAATCATTTGCTCTTGGAAGCTGTTTGGATTTTTGTCGCCTATGTTGCACACAATTCTTTTCCAATTTATCATATAGAACGTGAAAACGACATTCCTTAATGGTCCATCTAAAGGAGGAGGTCTTTATGGTAGCACAACCCGATGGCTTTGTTGACCTGATCATCCAGAAAAAGACAACCGTCTAAGGCAAGCTCTAAGATTGAACAAGCTCCAAGAGCATGGTATGATGAACTCTTAAATTTTCCTGATGTCCAAAGGTTTTACTAAAGGTACCATTGACCCTACTTTATTCACGATAAGATACTGGGAGGACATTCTACTTGTGAAAATTTACATTGATGACATTATTTTCGGTTCTACAAACCCTAAATTTTCTAAAAGATTTGAAAATTTAATGTACAGTAGATTTGAGATGTTCTTAATGGGGGAAATGAAATTCTTTTTAGGACTACAATCCACCAATCCTAAGAGGTATCTTTATCAATCAGGCCAAGTACGCTTTAAAGATTCTTAAAAAAGATGGTATCAAAAAATGTTATACCATTGGTACACCAATGGCTACAAAACCTAAACTAGATGCGGACTTGAGTGGAAAACTCGTAGACCAAACTGACTACCGTAGTAAAATCGGGTCACTCATGTATCTGACATCTAGTAGACCAGACATAGTGCAAGCAGTATGTTATTGTGCACGTTATTAAGCACGACCGACTGAAAAACACCTAAAGAGGTTAAAAGGATCTTTCGATACTTAAGAGGTACCATTAACATAGGAATCTCGTATATGAAGGATTCTGGCTTTGAACTAATAGCTTTTTTAGATGCTGACCATAGCCGGATGTCTTATACCTCGCAAAGCACTTCTGGAGGATACAAGTTCTATTATAAGTTTAGTCAGAGCTAATGTCCAAAGAAGCGACTGCACTGCAATGTACGTCTACAGAAATGGAGTACGTACATTATCGGCAATTTTAATGACTCAAGTAATGTAGATGAGGACACTACATGCTTGAGGAGTATGGTTTCAACTATAACCAAAATACCGTTGTATGCTACTTCCAGTCAGCCAAATGCAATCTCATGCAACCCCGGTACACACACGCCCGTCACAAAAGCACATCATACTCGATACCACCTTTATCAGGAATAGGTTGAGAATGGTATATTGAATTTAATATTTGTCAGATACTGAATACCAATTAGCTGACATGTTTACTAAAGCCTTACCCGAAGATGGTTTCAGAATCTTGTCAGATGAATTGTATAGATGTTTTGACTCAGCAGAACTGGAAAGTTCTGCCAAATGAAATCCTGCTTGATCTATTTGATCAAACATCGATCTGTAAATATTTTGAAAAAGAAAAATACAAAAATATAAAACCTATAAAACCAAATACAAAAATATAAAATTTCAAAAAGAAAATACAAAATCAAAAAAATCAAAAATTCCAAAAAGAATCTTCTCGACATGTCTCTTAGAATCGATAATATTTACGTACCTAGGAAATGTTGATTACATCGCCACGGCGTGTAAAAGAAGTTTCGAGCAAGAGTTTCTAACGATTTCAAAACATGTCATTATCAAATTTTTCCTTGATGGCTCAGGGCAATAGCAGTACTTAACCCGGAACTTCAATAAAGGAAGTTGTATCTATAAAGGAATAACTTATCCAACAACAAAAATCAAATTTCCTCGGTCTTGAGCTGTATCTTACAAGGCATTCAAAGTTTTGATCTTAAGAAAAAGAAAGTGTACTCATAATGCACTTACACCTTAGAGTTAGAAGAGAGAGATCTCTCTAACATATTTTTTCTCAAACAGTTGAACACAAGTTTTTTAAGAATTTCTCACTGACGATTCAATAATCTTTATCAAAATTGTGGGTTCAACATTCACCTCCCTCAAAAAAGTTTTTACAAGACAAATTCTCTACAATTCAGTATCATTTCAAAAATATCAATGTTTGAGGGGGGAGTTTTTCGAAAACCAAAGTTTTAATGATTTTGGATACATCATTTCATGACAATTCTTATGTATCCAAACATATGAAAAGTCCTCTAATAACAACACATTAAACTGTAATAGAAATAGACAACTCAATAGAATAAATGTCATAGAGATGAGCTAGTATCTCAGCACAATTTTTCAGGAAGTCTTCAATGACATTCATCAATCCTTTCAAAAATTATTGCTCAACATTGCCTCTACCGTCAATATTATATTCATCTTACAAACTTGGTTATCATTTTGGTTCAAACATATGTTAAAGATTAAAAAGGGAGCAAAAAGAAAAAGGTTCCATATAATATCATGCTGATAAAATTTTTCTCCCTCACAGAATTATCAATACAATTTTAAAACACTAGTATTCAAAAACTAGTACTTAGCATTTAAATATATGGGGAGAAAACTAATAATTAAAATGTGATCCAGAAAATAATAAGTTGATCTAAAGACTCAAGAGGGAAAAGTGTTTTATACTCCAACCCACATGTGCAAAACACTTTCGATTATCGATGCATGCGTGTAGGGGGAGTTTTTTCAAAAGTTGAAACTTTCAGAGTGTTAAACGTTTTGATATTCTATCAAACGCTTTGATTGATTTTTCAATGGTTTTATGGTGACGATCGAATAACCAACAACATCTTAATTCACGACGATTCTGAGTCAAAGGTGGGTGGGTGTAGGTATTAGTCAATGATCCAACCATGAACCTGAGGGATCTACCAAGGGCCAATCCATAGTTCGAAATAAGCAAGCCTTAGGTATGACTAGAGATAGAATGAGTAAATGAAAGGGAATAAAGTCCGACAGATTGATCTACTCTGGAGACAATCCAAACAAGGTGTTATAATGACGTCTTGGTAAGTATATGAAGGGGTTGAAGATGACACAAGAAATGTATGATAAAATTAAAACACAAGCAGCCCTTCCACACCACTTTTAGGCAGAAACTGGGTCAATACATAATCTATCAGATTCACAAAGATGAATTCTGGTATTGAAGACAAGACATCATGGACCCATTGATTACTGTCACAACCCTCCCCAGCATGTCAGTTTCCTCACCAGAAACTTAGTCTCAATTGTCTGGAGAACACAAGAAACTAACTTCTATGGACTTTCTACTCTGAGTTAGTTTGATATTGATAGGTGAAGTCTGCCTCCAGTCTCTGAGTACTAGAACCAAAACGCAACTAATCGAGTCTAGAGCAAGAGAAACAATAAAACAAATCTCATTAGGACACCATTCCATTACAAACATTTGTTGAACATCATTAAGTTCACAAACTGTTAATAAGAGTCCAACGCATTATCCTTGTGATTTTGCCAGAACATCCGAGTGATACTCTTTAATATTCACGCCAAAACATCTAAGTGATACTTTTTAGTATTCACAATGACGATAGAAATCCTTCCAAAGTCAACATCAAACAGCTCTGCGGTAGGTGACTTGCGAGATTCTATATGAATCAAACTTGTGTCAACTGGAAAGCAACGATGGTGAGATTATATATGAATCAAACTTGTTCCAGTAAATGAATTGACGGTTTAATCAGAAAGATAGTAACTATCTAATTCACTCTTGCCGTGTTGTCTACTTTGAGACGCTCCGGTAACGAGAACGGCTAGTGCAGCTGCGAAACCCTGTCAAGAAGATTCATTTTAATTCTATCTGATCACAAATAGTATTTATAGTGATTAACGGGGAACCGTAGTTATTGCAACCTTATTCGACGAAGTGACAAAGACACATTCGTCCATATCTATTGTTTATCACTAACCTAAACATGCAGGTTTTCTCGACGGTAGCAACATCTAGTCTATGACGAGTCAGATTCATTACCACATGCTCATGCTCAAACTACAAAGGCATACTATAAGCATCAAGATTCAAGAATCAAGAAAGCATAAGAATTAAAGACAAAGACTTCCGCACAAACTCTAATATTAAAGATCTCTCCTCAGAAACCAATCTTGGGGGAAGATTAATAGAAAGCTTTCAAAATGATGCAAAGTATGAGCATGTTGGTCAAGACACAAGATCGCAAGGTGGCAAAGACGATCAAGACAAACAAGAAAAAGATTTAAAGATCTCGAAACAAAAGACAAAGTCGAAAGACAATGACAAAGGCTCAAGATCAAAGATCACAAATCATGAAGGAACAAGCCTACAACATAATAAAGATCAAAGATTCAAGAACTCAACGACAAAGCAATCTCAACAAGTCCAAGGAAGCAAGATTCAAGATCTCACCTCAGGAATTCGAAGACCACACATTAGGGGAGATTGTTAGCCTCAAATATGTTTTCGAACATGGAAGCTCAGAATCTGCAGGAAGCCTCGCTTCTGGGGAGATTGTTAGCCTCAAAATATTGAGTCGAACAAGGAAGCTCGGCTACAAATCATGGAAGCACGATCTTTATTAAATATATGTTGTAATAGGCTAAGTTATGGGTATCGGGCTCGTTGGTCAATCTAATATTGTACGTGTATCGGGCTTAAGCCCAACCAAAACCCGAGCCCGGCCCAAGTCAAAACCTACGGCCCAACAAAGCCTCATAAGGCCGGCCTAGGTATTAGTATAAATACCCCTCTCCAAGGATGGATAGGGTGTTGGTTCTCATTTGTATTTCTCTCATTTGCAAGAATTCAACCATTCCTCTTTTTCTCTCTACTTTCTCTCTCTAACTTCTCCCTACTTTTCTTCTTATCTCCTATCCTATTTTCTTGCTTTTCATTATGGAAGTGAAGTGATTCTTGGTTCCTACAATGTGTCATTTCATATTTTCGCTTTAGTCCACAAGAAGCCATGAGACGACTCTGATACTATCAAAATCGTATTTACCTCTTTGAAAAATCTTTATCTTCTAAATAACTTTATGTAAATTCATACGGTAACCGTATGTGAAAGAGATTTCAAACTTGTAGAATATATTGCCCTTTATAGTGAAAGAAACCGAAAACCAAACCACAAAAAACTAAAAACCGAAAAACCCCGTCCGAACTTTTGGTTTGGTGTTTGGTTATAAAAAACTTAAAGTCGAACTTTTGGTTTGGGGTTTGGGGTTTGGTTTTAGCCAAAAACCGCCCGAGACCGCCTCATGCTCACCCCAAATCAAAACCCTTTATACTCGTAAAAGAAGCTTATGTGCACATGATGACTTAGTGTTCTCGGTCCGCCTCTGATCACATGTAATGAAATAGGTTCATGATTATGAACCTTTTCATCATAAGCAACTCATTTAATGTATAATACGTATATAAAGTCTTTACAAGTTTATTATAGTAAGAAAAAAAATTTATAAATTGAAAAGATCTATGAATTGATAATATTATGTGAGATGTAAACCTCGGATGCTCTCATATTTTCATGACTTTTTATAGTTTTTAATTTGAGCCCATTTTCTATATGATAAACACCCTTTTTGTGAAAAAATTTGCAGCTCGGTTCGTTTAAGTTTCATAAAGTTTGAGCTCGAGCTCGAGCTCGGCTCGGTTCGACTCTTGTTCTTTAAGCTCGAGCTCTACCCCTTGGATAACTTAACATCCCAAAGCTCAGGCTCGAGGTATAACTAATTTGATCTCCTAATAAGCCCTCTCTTAATAAAATTTATAAAAGTATTATACATTATAAATGTATTATACATGTTCACTACAAAGAATTTAAAATGTCGTAGTAGTATCGTTTAGGCTCGAAAGCCTAATCAACTTTTAATATAAAGCTCGAGATCAATTGATAAATGAGTCGCAACTTAGGCTCAAGCTCAAACACAAGCTCGTTCAAGCTCAACTTGTTCGAGCTTTTTACCAATTCGATCACAGGCTTTTGCTATATTATCATAAAGAAACATCAAAGAAATATCAAATATGAAAGAAAGAATGTATAAATAGCCAATTTGACCCACACAAATGGCGCCTTTTGTACATCAACAACCTCATGACCTTCCGACCAAACACACCAACACCACCGTGGCAACCACCACCCCTTTAACATGACGACGGCAATAACCAATAAACACAACTCCCTTTTATCGCATATCAAAACCCTATTTTCATCACAGGTTATAAATACAACACTTACTTTATCCTTTTTTTCTTTTAGGCATTTTATCAAACACTTGGTATGCAACATTTTTATTATCTGAATTTGCAGTGTTTTTATCATAAGTTTGTTGAAGCTGGACATAAACCGCGTCCCCGAAACAATAAGGATTCAATTATTGAACCTGGTATGACATTTGATTTAGTTAATGTTTTTTTGAGGTGAAAAAATGATTATTTTTTATTGTGTTTTTGGTATTTGACAGAGAAATGGAAAAAGATGGATTCAAGAGCGTTGGGAATAACTCGGACAATGATCCCATCGTCTCCGTATACCCTTTTAAAGATTCTTAGAACTAAAGGTGACTATTGTTTGGTTTTAAGCTTTACTTGTTTTGTTTGTTTATATCTAGTAAATGCGGATGTAGCAATGCACTTTTCCAAATGTACTGACTTGGTATGTGAACTCTGAAAAAGTTGTGTTACTGTATCGAACTTTCATAAAGTGTTCCAATCTGCACATTTTGATGACTTGTCATACCTTAAAGTTTGACATGTGGCACCATTTATGACGTGACACGTCATCAAAATGTGCAGATTGGAACACTTTATGAAAGTTCGTTACATTTACTGATTTACACAACTTTTTAAGAGTTCACGTACCAAAACGAGACAATCAAGAAAGTTCGTTACTATTCTATGCCCAAAACCCTATTATATACGAGTAACTACCTCCCGTGAGAAATGTACCATGAATGTGGAACTTGAGCCACTGCGACTTCCTATAAGCCTATAATATGTTGTAACTTGAAAAATGTGCATCAATATTCATCTCCGGATTACTGAATTCTAATGTTAACTTCATTATTATAGGATTTGAAGCATATTTGGTTGGTGGTTGTGTGAGAGATTTAATTCTAAATAGAACACCAAAAGATTTTGATGTTATAACTACAGCTGATCTTCATCAGGTTTTCCTCATTTACAGCATTTGCTGTTTAATATATGGTATGTGACGTTGAATTAAGAAAAATATCTGTTTTTGCAGGTTAAGAAGCAGTTTCATCGCTGCGTAATTGTTGGACGCAGGTTTCCTATATGTAGAGTGAGTATAAAAGGATCAGTTATTGAGGTAAGATATTAAAATTGCTTAGAAGTTCAATATACTATTTTCTGACACTGTAAACTAGTTATTAAAGTTAAACTTTTCGTTTGTTGCATATCAGGTATCCAGTTTCAAGACTTTAGCACAGCATTCTGAAGATAAAGAAAGATTTCTACAATCTCAAATGCCGAAAGGTTGTGACAAATCAGACCTTAAACTCTGGAAGAACTCTATGCATCGCGACTTTACAGTTAACAGGTATTTTTTACTGATTTTCTGTATAATTCTTTATTCTTATTTATTCACAGTTTATTCATTTTGCTACGATTTTGTGGAAGCAGCTTGTTCTTTGACCCTCTTAATTTCAAGATTTACGATTACAATAATGCAATGAAAGACTTATTGGACCTAAAGGTGAGACATACACATATGAATTTACTCACATCTTGTTATACCCCACCCCCTCCCAATATAAAACAAATATAATTTGAACCATTTTTGTTTATGCGGTCTCAGCTACGAACACTGGTACCTGCACATCTATCATTTACAGAGGACTGTGGTTAGTTCATCATTTTTTCACCTATATATTTGTATTGAATAAACATTTAAGGTGGAAAATTATAGTTTCTACATTAATAAACTCACTGTAGGTATTAATTTGCGCTATTCTTTTCAGCAAGAATTCTACGTGGACTGAGAATTGCTGCTCGTCTTGGCTTATCATTTTCAAAGGATATTGAGGCTGCGATTCATAGACAAGCTCCATCCCTTTTAAATTTAGCCACGGTACATTTCCCCAATTTCATTAGTACTACTGTTCTATAAATAAGCTGATGATATAATGCGTGTTTGTGAGAAAAAAATATATAATTTAATGTTAGTGTTTGTTCAGTCCAGGATAATGATGGAGATAGATTATATGCTGTCATACGGCGCTGCGGAATCTTCAATCCGTCTACTCCAAAGATTTCGCATTCTCGAGATCTTGCTACCGTTTCAGGTTATTCATTAACAGTGCTTCTTCATTATCGATCTGAATAATTATATATTTCAGATAAGCTAAGTTCTGAAATGTTGAATTGCAGGCAGCATACATTTCTAGACAGACTACTGAATCTGGTGAATCTCCCATGATGTTGATGGTATGATTCTTTAAAAAAAATAGTTTTTGCATACGGAACTCATAAGTAGGAGATGATATCTTTATAGAATAGGCTAAATGATTCTATTTTTTTTATTTGGCATTTATTATTTATATAACAAAAGCACTTTGTTCTTCTACAGAAATTGTTCTCCCATCTGGACAAGATTGTTAGTTGTGATCAACCATCTGCCTGTCGGTTATGGTGAGTTAGTTTCTTTGAAGCTACTTATAACAGTTTCAGTTATAGTTGACTAACTGTTTATTCTTTTAACACAGGATTGGGCTTTTGGCATTCCACCAGGCACTAATAAAAGAACCTCAACATCCTTATGTTGTACTGACTTTCGCTTCTGTTCTCTATCATGAAAGTTGGGAGGATGGCCTTGAGTTTGCTAGAAAATCTGGTCAAACAATAGTCAACTTTGAGCCTGAAACTTTAGATCCATCTACGTTCATTTCCGTTAATGAGGTTGCTAGAAAAGTGATAGATTTAGCAAAGAAAGTGGTAGATTCTATTATCATGTTGGTGGATACAGATGGCCTGCACCAAACGATGTTGAATTATCCTGGTTTCCCCTGTTCCGGTTTGGTAAGTGATTCTAGTTGGTTTCAACTCCTGTCAATGACAACAATGCGTAAATGTATAACTTTGACATTGGCCTTCCAAAGATGGAAATGTTGCAATTCTTTTGTGAATCCTTGAGAAAAGTCTTGCGGTTTTCGAAGTATTTTACTGAAATAATGTAAGTTGATATAGTAATTTTTCAAGATACTGTAGCTTAAAAAGTGTTTCCTGAAGTAATATAGATTTAAGAATGATATAGTTATTAGGAAATTGTAACAAGTATTGAAAAAAATGTGCATAGGATATTCTTTATCTGCCTGATTTTAAGGTATGGTCAGTCTAATGAGGCAATTTGAAACTGTAGAATATACTCTATATTTTTGTGTTAAATATTCAAGTAATTACTTAATCAAAATATGATTAGAGAACAGAGATGAATTGAAAGTGAATAAAAGAGGCAATCTGAAACTGTAAAATGATTAGAAAACTACACTGTTTTGGGAAGAACTTATTCGACATTAATTCGGTAAAAAAAATCAATTTTATGGGATAGTGCGAGTATTTATTGATCTTAGTAATCTGTCACTCAGAACTCAACTTTTTTTTCAGGTATTCATACCGAAGAATTCCGCTAACAGTGCTGCAGAACTCTTTAAAGTTCTTATGCATATAGGGAAATCTTACGATGAAGGAAGAAGTTCATTTGAAATGAACCATCAATTACTTGGAAAAGGGGATACATCAGAGACTAGATTTGCACTAGGAAAGATCATCCTTAATACTTTGGGCTGCGGGATTGATGAGGGCAATGACAACCATCCTGCATCACTTCCACTATTTGATTTAAATTATCAGCAATCTAATTCCCATAGCCCTAAAAAGCAAAAACTGAATCCAAAATCAAGCATCAGTAAGAACCAAAATGCAGCTACAGAGTTAAAGATTGAAGATATTAAAGAAGTTGTTTATAAGCAGCATGTTGAAGTACACGATGCTTCTTCCCGTCTAGAAATGGAGGTACGATTTGAATTGTAGTTCCTACCTTTTTATCTGTTATAAATGATGAATCTTGTAAATCATAATCAATAGCATCATCGAGAATTAGCAATGACTACAATCTACAATGAAGTGATATGATCTATGAAATTTGCAAGAAGAGGAAATTTTATATCTTCATGAAACGGATGATGAATTGTCCTTTTTTTTCAAATGAGGGATTTATATCGTTAACTACTTTCAGGATCGCGCAATGGAGAAGCAAGAAGAAGTTAGTGCACTTCAGTCACCAACACAGAAATCGAACAACGGTAAGAAGCTAGAACTGAATACAGAATCAGGCAACAGTATGAAGCAAAATGCAGCTGCAGAGAGATTTGAGGTAGGATTTGAGTTTTAACGTCCACCGCTTTACTTAGAGTTGGAATACGGGTAATATATGGTATGTGTCATTTCGGGTTGACAAGAAACACTTCTGTAGTCTACTTTGTTCCATTGTAATGAAGTTCAATGAAGTTTCAATTGCCTAGTATATTCCCTTTTGAAGTTTAAATCAAGTAAATCATATCTATTCCCATATGGCACCTTTTTACGTCGTCCAGTAATCAATAATTTCAACTTTGTTTTCTCAATGAGGTATTAATACTTGCCTTAACAATTTGCAGGATCACACAATTGAGAAGCCAGAAGAGACAAGTATGTCTCAATCACCAATGCAGGATCTTATTCACACAGTGGAAACCATAACAGGTAATGAAAAGCTTCCATCTCAGTTAGAAGCTCAAAAATCCAAAGTAAGTCGGGATGTAGATGCAGAAGTGCAAGTAGATCAGTCAACAACCAAAAACCAAAGTGTCAACAAAGAGCCAAAAAGGAAGCGACTGTTAACACTGTCGTCTCTTTTCAAGTGAACTACACCACGATTCTGGTAGAATTATGCTTCTAATTCAGTCAGTCCTTTCTATTTTATGCCTTGTTCCGTTGCATTTTGAGATGTAACATTATAATAGTTTACTTATATAGGCTCTTAGCCTAGCAAGCAAATGTTTGTATCATCAGTGTCGTCCAATGTTCCCCTTAGGAAAGGTTTTGTTTTACTAGGGTTTTTACAACAAATTAAGAGTTGTCTCAAGTGGATCGAGTATAAGAGATGATTAATGTATCATTTTTTTCATTATTATATGTCTGTTCGTTAGATATGACTGTATGAGCATAGTACTTGTTTCAATGATTGTTAACATGCATCCAAAAAGTATTATATTAGAGTTATACATTATGATTTTTTTTTCCAATATGAATGTACGAGTGTATTGATATATACAAAATTATAAAAATACAAAAAAATAAAATACAAAAAAAAAACCGGAAAAAAACCGGGGGGTACAAATGGTGATTTAAGGGGTACATATATCATAAGCCAACAATGAAACAGGAAGCCCACTGGAAAATGGGTTGGTCTTCTGACAAGACATTCAATTAAGGAAAAAGATCGGCCACTGCCTCCACACTGTCAATTGTCAGTCATAATTTTAAAATAACAACCATGTAATAGTATATACGTATTAATTACTCGTACTTGATAGCTGTTTATTTTAGTAGAGTTAAGACATCTCCAATGGGTAAACTAACAATTGCTTTTTACCTTTAGAAAAAAGTCTTTTGAGATAGTTTTTGTGCATTGAAGAAAAAGTTTTTTGAAAAGCTTTTAAGAAAGACTTGGTAAACTCCAAGTCTTTCTTCAAAGTCTTTGTACATTAAAATAGTAGGCAATTAATGCATTAAATACAAAAAGTCTTTAATGACTTTTTGCATTGGAGATGCTCTAAAGTCACTATTTATTAATCAACGTACTTTCAAAAATTTCCACATATTACCAAAATGATGATATTAGTATTATTATCACCTTTTTAACTTTTAAATTTATTCAAAAGTTACAAACATTTTAAAAAGTGACATGTGATAACCGGTTAAAAGGTAAAAATGATAGCAGTTCATTTTCTTTTAACTTTTTTTTATATATTCATCTCACATCTCCACCTCACCCCACCTTGATGTTTAGTGTTTTAGTGTTTTTTTTCTAAACCTTGATGTGTTGTGACACCCGAATCCCGTACACACATAGAAAACAAACTTGTTAAGATCATAGATTGCATACCTCGAGCAGTAATGATATCTGATTGGTGAAACTTTTAAATACAATATGGCCTTTGAAACAATCAGGGGCCCGTTTGTTTTGAGGAGGTATTTCTATTTGGTTTTGGTGTTGAAAACATGAAAAGAGTTGTTCGGGTTTACTTTTTTTGGAATTTTGGGTTTGAATTCTAAAACCTAAATATAAGTGTGTGTGTAAAAATTAGAGGTGTTGGTGGTTTTTATGACAAATGTGGGCCCAAGTGTAATCTTCTCCTCATCTTTTATTTTATATCCCTTAATTATTAATATAAATAAATTTTAATTCGTATTTTAATAAATAATATATTTTTAAATAATATTTTCTCTCTCCTAACTCAAATTTAAATTCAAATCCTAAACCAAATTTAAATTCAAATCCAAATTTTAATCTTAAACCCGCCTACAAACCAAATGGGCCCTCAATTAAAATTTGTTTGAAACAAAACCCGGAAGCTGTGTATCTTAGGTGATATCAACACCGGACCTTGAGTACGAAATGAAATCGTTGACCCTCACGATTAATTGATCTGATAAATTAAAGATTTGAAAAAACATTCACTTTTGTTCTACTACAAAACATTCAATTAAAAATTTGACCCTTACGTATGGCACTGATAACAACGTTTGATTTTGATTGGCTGAGATATATCGACAACAACGTTGTTGGTGGCTGAAATGAATTGGGTTTAAAAAGATGGAAATGGAGGAAGAAGATGATAATGGATGTGGAAAAGTCAATGAAAGTCAATTCCATGTGGAAAAGAAAAATGATGTGGAAATTATTAGAAAAATTACATTTGCAATATTTGCCGGTATCAACAAGTTAGGAAGGTAATAATGATACTAAAATCACTATTTTGGTAATATGTGAAATTTTTTGAGAATACGTTAGTAAATAATGATATATTGTGAGATAGGTGTTATAGGGTGTGAAAAAAATTGTCGTTCTAAAAAAAACTGAATTCCTTCACTGGGGTAATTGGTTATGGTGCAATTACTTTACTTTACAAACCAAACAATCAACAACGTAATATAATCTGAATTACAATTCCTTTCATCCTGTCAACCAAACATGATTCAAATGTAATTCAAATTACAATTACAACTAGGGGTGTTCATCGGTTCAGTTTTCGGGTTTGTGGGTTGTACGGTTCGGGTTAATCGGTTTGAAAATTTTCAAAGTCAAAACCAAAACCAAACCAAACCAATTATATAACGGATAAAACCAAACCATACACCAAATTAGAATTCGGTTTGGTTTCGGTTAAAACCAAGAAAACTAAATTCAAATGAACTCCAAAAAAATTAAAAACGTTTTCCCTAAAATATAATTTAAAAGTTATACATAAAAAGCTAAAATTTTCATATAAAATTAAAAAAATTAAAAAGTCTCATAAAATACTCAAGTAAATCAACAAAAAAAATGTTTAAGAAACAAAAAGGTTTCATGACGAAAATAAATTAAAGCGAAATAAGATAATTTTTTGACAAAAATCTTCATCATATGCTTTATTAGGCTTGTATATAAAAAATAAAAAAAAAAAAAAAAAAATTTCAAATCTTCAAGCATTGAAACACAGTTGCAACTTCACTCTTGCTCAGTATATGTGAATTTATATGAATCAAGTAGGCAAACTCTTGTTCTGTTGCTTACGAATATGCATCAATGCTTGATTTGAGAAGTGATTGGTTTAAAAAAATTTAACAAACTAGAATTCCTAGTTAGGATAATACGATAGAAGTATATATATATAATTAACTTTTTTTCATGTGTATAGAGATATTCGGTTTGGTTTGGTTTTACTTTTGTCAACCCATAACCAAACCAAACACCAATTAAATAATTCGGTTCGGTTTCAAACCAGACCATACACCAATTAAATTTTTTGGTTCGGTTCTATTCGGTTTTGGTCCGGTTTATTTTTCGGTTTATTCGGTGTCAACCCAAACACTGAACACCCCTGATTACAACAGATTGTGTCGAATTTCAGCCCCCTAAAGTTATTTCATGATTACCATACAATATTAGCTCAATTGGTTTCGAATTACTCCATCCGCCCCTAAATAAATGTCCACTATTGACTTTCAAAGTCATTCTTCTTCAACTTTGACTTTAAATTATTTTGATTGTGTTATATTATACTTGATGCAAAATATATGAATGAATTGTATTTTGAATGTATTTTCATTGGTATAATTTTCATCAAGTATTATATAACACAAACAAAATAATTTAAGGTCAAAGTTAAAGAAGATTGACTTTGAAAGTTAATAGTTGACACTTATTTAGGGACGGAAAGAGTATGCCTTATTTTTCTTTTTTCTTTTTATATTTAATGAAATTTAAATTTTAGTTTAATAATGTGTTGTTTTTATGAATAAAACAAATAAAGTGGGTATAAGATGACATCAAAAATGTGATGTTATGAAAAAAAATGCTTATGTGACAACACTTTGCATGACGAGACCAGCAAAACGGTATCATGGTACCTTATGCTCTTACAACACTCGGTGTTATTGTTATTCATATTTTGAAAAACAAAAACATCAAAATATTAAATCCTCACAATGGTCTTTGTGATTCATATAAACTCTTATTTATCATTAAAAAAATTTGTAATAAACTTATAATTTATATCTTTCATGCATTAAACTATGTTTTGTTACAGACATAATCCAATTTTTTTTATTGGTCTGTTTTTTTAATTGTTCGAAAGAGAGAGCGTTACATGTGCCCAAACTTCAAGGCAGGGGAGCTGGTTTAGTTCGTAAAAGACAAGTTACCTTCCTTCCTTCGTCAAAGTGGGCAAGAGCGTACCCAATCCAAAAAGTGCAGCCCCTATCCATTATTATATTATTCTTTCTTTTTTATTACGTAGTAATTTACTACAATAATTTATCACTCTAGTATTATTATATATATACACATTTATCATTACACATAAAGCCAAAAACAGTAACGGGCTACTGTTCATCGATGAACAGTGATGAACAGTAGCCCGTTACTGTTCATCGGCCCAAATTTTTTTTTAAAATTTGTTTAACTTTTTTTAAATACCGGTGGTTACTGTTCATCGGCCGAAAAAAAAAAAAACTTTATACTCCCCCCTTTTTTCGTCAAAAATAAGAAGAAAAAAAAAATTACGTTTACGACTTTCTATCGCCCTGGGCAAAAAAAAATATATATATCCCCTTTATTGAAAAAAAAAATTGTCATTTAATATGAGAAAAAAACAAACTATTAAACATGAGACCGAAGAAATTAACCCGAACAAAAAAAAATGCCCCGCAATAACGCGCGGAAAAACAACGCCCGCAGCAACGCGCGGCTAGGCCCGGTGGTTACTGTTCATCGGCCCAAAAAAATTATGCCGGTGGTTACTGTTCATCGTCCCGAAAAAAAAAAACCTTTATACTCGCCCCTTCTTTCGTCAAAAATAAGAAGAAAAAAAAATTACGTTTACGACTTTCTATCGGCCTAGGCCCAAAAAAAAATATACATCCCTTTTATTGAAAAAAAAATTGTCATTTAATATGAGAAAAAAACAAACTATTAAACATGAGACCGAAGAAATTAACCCGATCAAAAAAAATGCCCCGCAATAACGCGCGAAAAAATAACGCCCGCAGCAACGCGCGGGTAATCTTTGCTTGTTTAAAACAAATGATATGGAAATACAAGTCATATAGAAACCTTTTTGTAACAACATTTGGTAAAAAAACACAAATGAAAAATCAAAAAGTTTGAATAGAAACAAACCTGATATTGTTATACTATGTTGCAAGACAAAAAAAAGCTATTTAGGCCTACAATCTATGCCTAAATAGATGTCTAATGCATAAATCACTTGTACAATTGTATTATGTATTTTCTCTCTTAAAATTCTCACAAATTATTTTTTCAAATCCAGTAATCAAATCATTAGGCACACAAGTAAGCTTCCTAATTAAGCATAAGAATCATTTTTCTAAAAAAATACATATACCCGTCTTTTGTATATTTGGACATATAATGATGATACATAGTGGAAATTCAAATTCAATATCAAGTTTTAGTAATTGTAGTTATAAGAAAATCATTATTACTATATTATACAATTACTCTAATATTTTTCTCCATCAATATAGCTACTACTATATCTCAATACTAATTCTCTAATTTGTATTTATTGCTAGATGTTAATATATCAATTTTAGTTTAACTAGAACACTAATTATTATATGCTTTACATTGATGGTAAGTGTTTCAACTATTGAAAAAATATATAGAGAATACACAAGAATCTCATATAAGACTACACATTTTACAAACAAATAATATTTTAAAATTTTAAATCACATGAAAATACATAAGGAAATGATTAAGAGGCTTAAAAAATAAGATTAATTATGTGCTAAATAGATGTGAAATTGAATTATTGGTTTCTGATGAAGTGAGCCCTCATGTTGTCCTTAACATGATGCTGACACATAGATTTAGGCATATAATTAGGTATATCAATTAAACATCTCAATCAGTGCTCTAATAAATAATCGCTACTATTATAAGAAACTTAAAAATATGTATATATACCACCATGTTGTTTAAACTTGTGATCAATGTTATATAAAACATGTATTTTGAGTAATGCAAACTTTAGGCTCTACCTTGATACATAAATTTGGGTGCACTTTTACGAAAATTTGTGAAACTTTTTTTAATTGAATCATGACCTTTATATCTGCAACGTCATAATTTATTTCCACAATATAATCAAAAACATAATGTATTTTCTTTAAAGAAAAGAAATAGAAGGAAATATTATCCCATTACTATAATCACGATCATTAATTACTCAACTTAATATTATGTAGTAAATATTCGCATGAACACCTGCATGCCACGTGTCCTTAACCACAAAGGTGACCGTTGCTTTACAAACAGCCTTAAAGTTCTCCTTCTTTATTCCAAACAAAAACTTACTAACTCCAAACAATTATACTACATTTAATGCACCAAAAACAACAAAAGAAGTCACATATATCTGTTTTTAACATAATTATATCTGGAAATAGTAAAACCATATATTATCATGCTAAGGTTGATAATATATCTTAAACCCAACGGACATATTTTTCATAGCCGTTGCTTTCAAATATAATGTTTCACATTCACATTTTTCTACACAACAACAACAACATTTGCATTCATCTTATATATGTTTTGTAAATAATTTTTGGGTTCCTTGATAACTTATTTATTATTTCATCTTAAAACCTTGTTTTTTGATTCATCAATGGAAGATTTAAATGAAAACAATAATATAAAAGGTACCTTTTATTAATGTAAGATCTTTCTGTAGGGGTACGACTGTTTACATCATACATGTTTGTACCTTGTGCACATGTATGTAGGATTGAGTATTGGTATTAATGCTAGATCAAATATTTGAAATATTTGTTCTTTTATAAATGTGGTGCTGATTGTGTTTTTTTTATGTTGTTGGTGTTTAGGTGAAGGAGAAGTTATGGGTGGTCGAAAATTCGGATTACGAAGAGCGTTGAGTGAGATTAATCAGAATTTGGCTCAAGGGCATGAACATTGTCTTGCTAAGAAAAGAACTTCATCACTGTATGTTTTATTGTTTATTTAAGTGTTGCTATTGATATTAAGACATCTATGCTATATATGTTGGTTTATGAATTCAAATCTATTACGAGTAGTAGTTTCTTTTGATCTTTATCATATAATGTATTGGACATAAAAGTTTTCTGTAATGACAAGATATTTGAAATTTAACTAAGATCTATGGAATTGATTTTATTATTAAAAAAGAAACATGTGTTTTGGTGAATTTTGTATGTGATCTTTTTACATAAATTTCACTAAAAACTCATAAACAACATGTGTTTTGGTGGATATTTGATTTTACTAATAATGTAATTTGAATTTATTTGTATAAATAGGAAACTTGCTGTAGAAATTGCCAACAAGAAACAGTGTTTCCCTGAGGAAACGAACAAGTCAAATGGATCAGATGAGGGTTTTGGTGTATGGCAAGATCAAGATGAACCTGTGCCGATGTTTTTGGAAACATCTGAAACAATTTTGGATGATCATGATATGGTATTTGTTTGTTTGTTTTTATTAATGTATTTGATTGGAAATTATGTTAAGAACATTTGTTTGAATTTTTATGAAATTTGATATATAGGAGGAAGTTGAGATGGAGGATATTTTTGAGGACTCGGTTATTGATATTGATGCTTGTGATGACGGAAATCAGCTTGCTGTGGTTGAGTATGTGGAGGATCTTTATGCTCACTATAGAAACATGGAGGTATATATGGCTTATTCGATTGCTAAAAATGGAATGTATTGATAGCTTATCAGGTGATAACACAATGATAATCAGAATTGTGTGTCACAGAGGGTTAAACTATGTACAGTACTTGATTCTTGATGCTAAAGGTGGAAAAAAATTAGGTTCCTTATAACTTGATTTTATAAAAAATGAAACGTCAGTTGAACTTATTTTGCATTCTTCGTGGAATTGTAGTTTGTTTCTGTATCTTGTGACACCAATATTTCGAGAAATATGATCTTTTTTTAATCTTAATAGTCATACCATGCACATTACTTGATTTTGTTGATGATAAAAAACAAAGAGTTTTGATTTCTTTCATTAGTGTTTTAAGTAAAATTTGTTTGCAGAATTTTGAAACTGTTTCGGAAGACTAAGCATCATAATTAAATACGAATAAGTCATATTGTGCACGTTACTTTGGTTTACTTGATGATACTAACAGAAAGTTTTAATTTCTTTCATTAGTGTTTGGAGTCATATTAAAATTAGAATTTCTTAGCTCGGGTTGTTTGCCGAACTGTTCAACTTTTTTGGAAGTCTGAACGACATAATTATATACGAACAAAGTCATATTGTGCACTTTACTAATTTACTTTGATTTTCTTGACGCTAAATGTAGAAACCTTTTTGTTCTTTTATTTGGTCTTGGAACAATATGTTAACTGCTGTGTAATTTGGGCTTTTCACAGAGTTGTAGCATGGTCTCGCCAGATTACATGACGCAACAGTATGACATCAACGAGCGTATGCGAGCTGTACTTATAGACTGGCTTGTTGAGGTAACTTGTCAATCAATCAGATTATCAAATTTATGTTTTAAAGGATTTTCTACTTCTGTTACTAACAAATAACAATTAACAGGTCCACCACAAGTTTGTCCTTCTACCGGAGTCGTTGTTTTTGACAGTCAACCTCATTGACAGATTTTTAGCTAAACAATCTGTAATTAGAACTAATTTGCAATTAGTTGGTTTGGTTGCCATGCTTTTGGCTTGTAAATACGAAGAAGTTTTAGTCCCCGCTATCGAAGATTTGGTGTTCATCTCGGACAAAGCTTACTCAAGAAGTCAATTTCTTGTGATGGTACTAAAACTGTCAGCAACTTATCTATTTTACACATTACAGACCAAAGTATTTAAATCAATTCTTGTTTCTCTTCTTCCAGGAAAAACTAATACTAAACACATTGGAATTTAACATGTCATTTCCGACCCCATATGTTTTCATGAAAAGATTCCTAAAAGCAGCTCAATCCGACTCAAAGCTAGACCAAATGTCGTTTTACTTGATGGAGCTTTGCCTTGTGGAATATGAGATGCTTAAATACCCGCCATCATTTTTAGCGGCTGCATCAGTCTACACAGCTCAATGTAGTCTTTATGGGATAAAACAGTGGTCCAAGACTTGCGAATATCATACTAATTACTCAGAAGATCAACTTTTGTAAGTAACTAACCTTTAACTGATAATAGGTTCATGGGTATGTTTAAAATGAGTTGACTTTCTAACTTTGTATTGGTTTGACTTTTTATTCAGGCAATGTTCAAGAATGATAGTGGGGTACCATCAAAAGGCAGCATTAGGGAGATTGACTGGTGTTTATAGGAAGTACAATACATCATTGCTTGGTTATGCAGCAAAATGCGAGCCAGCAACATTTCTTATCGAGGAGACCAACAACATTCTTATAGAGCAATAATTCTTAAAAGTGGAACAATATCGTGACATGACTTATATCAGATGCAGATGATGCTGTGACAGCATTCTAAGTAATTTTTAGCAACTTCCCTTGTTGCCATTGAGGGTGGGGTGGGGAGATTGTCTTCGTATGTTGACTTTTTTTGGGTTTGTGAGTTAGTTTGACTTTTGATTCTTCATGATTTTGGTTTGTGAACATATATACATGTTCATGTTGAACATAATTGTCCATTTGTTCTGATATCATGGTTTATTTGTTTATGTTGACAATAATCAAATGATTATACATAATTTAAAGAGCATTTGAATTACTATTTGTGAATTTTTATAGTGTGATTTTTTTTTTAACGGCGACTTTTATTAAGAAAAACTAGCAAGGAGCTAGAAATTACAAAGAAATAAGAGACGGGTTTTTATACCAATCGTCCCAGCTAAACAAAGTATTGCATCTATACCGACACCAGTAATAAGAACTACAAATAATCTCATCAAAAAACGTCTCTTTAGATTTGGGCTTGGCCTCGAACATCTTTCTTATTACGAAAATTCCATAAGAGCCACCACATCACACAATTAAAATTACCTTGGAAACATGTTTTATTCTTCTTCGGCATTTTTACTTTATACGATACAAGACCTCCATTCTCTGAAGAGTTCATATCAATGAAAGGCTCGTCCACCACCGATTTATTTAATTTGGAATTCTTCTTTGCCGTGTTTCAAGCGAAGAACAAATGATCATTGGTTTCATTGCCCGACATAACAATTCAACACAAATGAGGACTCATTATCTATTACCTTGATGGAAATGGTAAATCTAGTAGGTAGGAGTTCGTCATTACCTTTTCCAAGCGAGGTGTTTCACTTTGTTGGGAACATCATCGAATCCACCTTGTCTTTAGATCACTTTCGGATAAGTTATCGCGAAACTATCAAGTTTTCGTGACGAAGCCCTGGTTATTATAACCAACCAGAATTGTTCAAATGTCCAAGACCATGAATCAGGTGAATGAGTAAGTCAAACAGGGTTATATCACTTTCGCTTCTCTTCAAAATTTGAGTGAGTTCCAGCCCTCCTCTCGGATGTCTACGAACGATGGGTAATGACCTTGGATGCACAAGTTTTTTGAACTACTTAATTTGTTTGCTTGTTTTCGATGAGCATACGCTCTAGGGAATCTATTCTTTATGCTTTCCACCCATTCAACCACACGTCCATCCCAGATAAAGTCGATAGGCCATTCACAAGTTTCTTCTTCATGAACAAAAGCAGGTTAATTCCTTTTCCTCAAGCCTCACTAAACGCTTTAAATATTATTTATCCAATGAATTGCTTAGTTACCCAAAATATCATCCATCTTTCCATGGGCTCCGTGTATAGCATTGATAACACTACGAGTCCAAAGCTTAGGTCATGGGCTAAATATCTCCAAACCCATTTAATTATCAATCCTTATTAGGGCATTAAGACTAAAATACCTAGACCACGTTATCTTTTGAGCAAGAGCCTTCTTCCATTGAACCACGAAGCTTTTTACCCGAACTTCATGACATTGAAGAATTTACTTCGAAGAGATTCAAGAATTTGATTGTCACCTGCTGGAACTTTAAACATTGACTGTGAAAAATAGGAATCGAGCCATCTAGTACCGATTTGATTAATAGCAGCCTCCAATCGATAACATTTCATCTTCCATCTTGTAGAAGTCTTCTAATTCTATCAATAATGTCCTCCAAGATGAGAATTTATATTAATGTCCACCCTTTACAACATAAGATACCATAGAGATCAAAAAGGAGCTTTATGAATATGACATCCGATTTTTGGTCGCGATCGAGAGACTTTACAATTTTACTTATTGCCTTGATTTTGCTTTTGCACCATTTTGTTTTTTTTACTGTAACATTTGTAACTTTCAAGTTCATGGATTATTTTGGTGGGATGGGGATTAAGAGAAGTTATATTACTTTCGCTCCATTCACCTATTATAAACCGCATCATCCGCATTAGAACATGTGCGAAGATTAACCAATACCACAACATCGATACCAGGGAACATACCTCGCACGCAACCACTCTTTGAAATGTAATATGGAAGACTTTCCTATGATTAATAGAATAAAAAAAGAGATAAGGATTCACTTGTTTAAGACATTCTACAAATGTAAACTCGTCGATTGGACTGCCATTGATAAATGATAGTCCTTTCGAGAATGAAGACAACAATTGATCCATTTTCCCCATTTATCCCCAAACCCAACTTGCTTAAAACTCATCAAGAAATTCCACACCCTTACCGAGTATATGCTTTTTAAGTACAATTTGAAAAGAAGAGTTTGTCTTTTTTCTTCTCTTACACCAAGTCATGACTCATTTTAAATAAGAAAGGCCCCATCAAGAATTTGCCTATCTTTAATGAAAGCCGATTCGAACATAATTAATAATTTCCCCCAAGGACATCAACAGACGATTAGTTAAAAATCTTAGCAAGTGATTTTATTATGCTACCAATGAGGCTAATCGGTCTTAAATATCCTAACAAGTATTAGCATCGGATATTTTCGGATTAAGGCAATGAAAGATGATTATACCCTTGGGTAAATCAGAAAATTTAAATAAAAACATCACCGACTTCACAAACATATATACAAGATGCCAAAAGTCGGTCTGAAAAAACCACGAACGTGAACCATCCGGACCGGGGCTTTTTTTGTCAGTTGGTACCACATTCCCTAAAAACCGATTTTCTTAATTTCATCATTAGAACATCCCTTCCATATGATACTTTGATCATGAGAATTATGATTAGGAAAGTCAAGACTAATAGAAGCAGTAGTAGGTTTGTCCGGACGCTTACCAAACGACTGGCTAATATGGTCGAAGAACTCTTCTGGACATCATTCGGGTTTTTCATCCATATTACTATCCAACCATAACCCCCCTATTATTTTGAATATTACGCCTTTTGTTTATGATAATTACCAGAAAAACCGGATTTCTCATCTCTTTCTAACCGCCACATTTAATTTTAGCCTTTTGAGCCTTTACTTCCGATTCTATTTTATCTATCTTTTGGATTTGATGAAGAATAGCAACTAAGCGGGAAATGACAAGCTCTTCATTCCCAAGCCCTTCTATCACAATATCCAGATACAATTTCCTCAAATGTTGTTTAAGTCTAAGCTTGATCGTTTTTCCGGGTCCCGATATTACTCTTATTCCAAATACGAATTGATTCGTAGATTTCTGAGTTTATTCATCAAACTTAGAAGAGCATTATTTCCCACCAAAGGACTTTGTTTTTCCAAGTGGTTCTCCACAAATGTGTAAAAACATCCATCTCAAGCCAATGATGAGAAATAACAAAATGGAGTAGGGCCATATTCGTAACCATTTTCTTTAAGATGATAGGCCGATGATTCAGACAAGAAACCTCTCCAATTGTAACAGCTTTAATGTTCGGGCTTCCACTAATAACCACTCTCCGGAAACCAAGAATCTATCTAACTTGCTCTCTTTGTTGAGGTTTCTATGACACCAAGTAATAGCCGACCTTTCCACCTAGGTTACTTCAAACCTATCCCGAATCAAAATAAAAGAATTAAAATCTTTATGGCACCATGTGGATTAAAATGAGTTTACGATATCTATCAGATTTGGACACGAACCTCATTAAAATATCCATGATAATCACATCCCAGTTCCACTGATCGACCTCAAAACGAAGAAAATCCATAGAGCTTGTTTTTCTTTACCCTTTCTTGAGGAGCATACACACCCAATTTCATCAATCTTCTTTCCAGTTAACCTCCACTTACCTCTAGTAAACACAAAATAAATCAGACCTCCGTCACACTGGTTTTTGCAAAAGAATTAGTATCCCATCGCAAGGATACCTCCGAATTTTCAATTACCGCACTCACTATACATAATCAAAAACCGAATTCCGTACTACACTGTTTCAACTGAAGTCCTCAATCTTTTCCATTTTTGTTTCTTTTCTGTTTAACTAAAAAATTCACTTTATTTTTGGATATAAGATCTTTAACCCAATATTTCTTGGGCATTTTGGGCGAACGGCCTTTGTATATTTAAAGATTATTAAATTCATCTTTAACATTCTTTACCTCCATTGTGTTCCATGAGTTCTTCCAAATTTGCTTTGAACGCAATTCCATTTTGAATCCATAACCTGTCAACTTTTATCAACATCTTCAAGTTAAAAACCCACCAGGGATCCACCTGTTATAGGAATTCAGAAAAACCTTGAAGTGACCAGCTGATATAGACCCTTAGCACTACTCTTTTTATTTATTCAACATACCTAGCCTCACTGTATTTCATCATTCTGGTCTACCTTCATTCTATTGATGTGGTCATTTTTCTCAATTATGTGTCAATGGTGTGAAATCTGGTGGATGCTTCAAACTATCTATCAGATTTGGTTTCCTTTATCATTCAATTTTTTCTGACGCTTAAGTTGAGAAATATAAATTAAATGGGTTTCCGAACTTCCTTTTCCTTTTTCGAAAATATACCATCCACATGATTATTTTTCAGCTCTCCATCTTCAAATAAAGACTCAGGTACTATCTCACGTCACTAGTGATCTTGAAATTGCATACGTTGAGGTGTATATACAGAACCAAATTTGTGTGTTAGGTTAACGTTTCAGTGTTTCACACAAACAAATTTAAATGTTAATTTGACGACTCGTGTGTGACAATTTTCAAAATAAATGAAAATATATATCGAAATGTGATGATAGACTTCATGATTAAGATTATCATCACATGAATGTTCATGCAGAAAATTAAATTTCTAACTAGATGTTCATTTTGGTTATTTGACAGATTTTGACTATATTGTAGTATGCTAAATGTGCAGATGTATACCGGCTATATGTTTGGTTCGATTTTATGTTAGAACAGTTGAATACTTAGGGATGTCCATGTTGAAAATCTTTTTTTCTACTAGTTTGATGCCATGATTTCTTTCTATATGCTTATTATGAAATATCTATGTTTCCGTTTCTGTATCTTTTCTTCCTGATATTTCATGTTACGATTATGGAAGATGGTGTATGCGGAAACAAATTTACGCCTTTCTTTGACAATTTATGACCGCTAACTTTCAAGACCTAAGTGAGAAAAGTTTTTAAAATTCTGATTGCTGCAATGATCAGTAAAATAAGGTTAATTTCTTGCGCTCCCGGTTATAGTGATTTTGAAAATACCCGGGTCGCTTTAATAGGTATAGCATTGACATATTGCATCAACTTAATGGTTTTGAGTAAATATTTTACGATATCTGAACCGCCGAATAGTCTTTTGAGACATATTGATTCGACCCACAGGTAATAACACCGAAAGAACAAAGAAGTCAGGCCCAAGACTTAAGTAACAGCATATTGTCACAAGTAACAGCATATTGGACCCATCAGATGTATTGAACCCCAGATCATTACAAGCCAGCCAAATAATCCAGCACATGCACAGGGTGATCAGGTTCCATCGATTTCATCGTGGTTGACTGCATTGCTATATAGATTAATGCAAGTATCATGACACAATAAGAGCTCATTCCTCCCATTAAATGTTCATATTTTGTTTGCGCAGTGTGCACTCATACTGCAATATTGAGTACAGGACAGATTCATAGCATTAGTAAAGTACGTAGAACTTTCGTGAAGGTTACTTGAGACTAGGTGATGAACGACTACGCGAGTACTCTCATTGGCTAGTCTGATATGTTTTGGATTGCATCTGTAGAAACATTGATATTTGGAACACATGTGGTATAACCAGAATTCAGAAGAAGAAGAAAAAGTTATTCCTTAAAACAACCTGTACTTTCAATAATGTATCTGATTTAAACACGTATAAACGTTTTGTAAATAGGAATAATTCATAAGCAAACTACTATTTTTGAATGAATCTAGAGTAGCAGCAAGAAATATATTAGTTGAGTAGGAGCTGATTATAATAGATCGAACCGGAACCTGCATAACCCAAACCTGAACATAGGGACTGATCATATTTCGTTCTTCGATCCTCGGTCCAGACTCTGTTTTCTTCTTCACTATATCAATAATCAATCCTCACGGTTTAGTACGCAAAACCGGCCATATGTATTGTTGGACTGGATCGAACCGGACCTACCGGGATCCGGAGCGAATATTTCGGTCAGGTCTTTAGTCCGATTAGTTAAATCAGTTTTCGACCTGTGTGATTTTCAGACCGTGATCAACTCTATCCGATGAGTCATTAACTAAAAAGTTCTTGCAAAGTAGGCACTTATTCCAATTTCAAACATTAATAGATAAGTTATCTTCTTTATATATGTAAAAAGAATTACTGTATATAAGAAGCTGCTTATGCTTTACCTCTAAACAATTTATGAAAATGGTTTGTCCTTTTCGTGTAATTTAAAACTTGGTAGTTGTGTGTGTTTAATTAATCATATACCACATGACCAGTAACGAATATGAGCCCGCACTTTTTGAAGATTGTGTGTGTAATCACCGAACTTTATATATTATTTAAAGTTTTATACCATACTTTTATCACAAGCATGAATGTGTGCAACAAATTTACATTGGAAAATTTGCAAAAATGTGATGCTGGAAAAAAAATTAACGACAATTTTTTCACATTTTATATTATCTATCTCTCATAACATATTTTTAGATGTTTTAAAGAGACTTAAATCTACTATCTTTAGAATGATGGGCAACTCATATATCACTAAACCAAAGTCCTTAAATGATGCTGACACTTTAAATAACCAAAAGTTATCAAGGCTAATGGCAAACAATAAAAAACGACGAAAGTTATAGACAAATAACCAAAAGTTACCAAAGTTAATGTCAAACATAAAAAAAAGACGAATGTTACAAACAAAGTTTGTCTATGTTAGTACAAAATGTGTCACGGGGTATGAGGTGGGCTAAGATCGCTTGTTGGGCTGAACCTTTAAGCTCACTTCAGGCTAGATCTCATACTAAACCAAGTGATTGGGATGATTTCCTGCATAATGAAAGCAAACCGTTAGCCTTACCGTAGGGACGGACCCCACGATTAGACTTCAGCGTGAGAGTAAAAAATCTTGTTGTCAGAAGTACGTGTGTGTATTTGGAGGAGTCAGAGAATTGTACCTTTTGGTATGTCAAAGGATCCCTATTTATAGGGGGTCTAGTACTAGGGTTTTCTAGTATTTCTCCTACAATTTGTAACACCCCAAAACCGGATTATAAGTATTTATTTACGATAATGCCATAGAATGAGTTTGACTAAGACCTTTATAGGTTTGAATGCATTACGTGGTTGGTTAGTCAACCCGATAGTTAAACTATAAGTCAATGTATATGTAAGATGGAAGTAGAAAGATTAATGTGTCGCATGTATAAAAGATTTAGGACTTAAGGGACTATAGTTGTCAAGTGGTAAAATGATTTAAATAAGTTAGTGTGGCAAAATGAGAAAGAATAGGACTTGGGGGCCATTCTTGCCATATAGGCAAACTTGTACCCAATTAATATGGAATGTCCTAGAATATCTAAAATATTCCAGAGATTTTTAGTGCTTCCTGTGTGTGTCGAACCATGAGGAAAAGGAGGGAAACCATTGATGACTTGATGATCAATTGAAAGAAGATTATGGCTCCAATCAATGTAAATAAGCTCTATTAATGATCCCTACAAGGTAAGTAATCCATTAATTATGTTGAATTGAAGAATTAAGGGTTACGGTTCATGTACCCAAATTGGGGGGTTTTTGAGTAATTATGGTTCCAAACAAGAATTAAAATGTTTATGAATGTGGGTTAATGTTAATTAATGAATTAAGATCAAATTAGTAATTGAAGGCTTCATCATAAAATCAAAGTATGATCATATGATGTTAGCTAATGATAAAGGGTGTGTAATTTGGGTTATATAAACCCTTACTATGTTGTGTTTTATGTAATAATGAATATGGTAATAATAATGGTATTATGATAGCTTTGGATGGAGGATGATATTCTTGATGTCCATAGCTTGAATTCAAGATAAGTAAATTGACTATACAAGATGTTATATTGAATTTATCATATTTGTATGATGTGTTATGTGTTAATGGTGTTGGAGGAATTAAGATTTGTGTGTTTAGTAAGGAAGGATATACTAGTGGATTAAGCTAGTTGGTTGAGCTTGGCATAATTGATATGACATTGATGATGTATGGAGTTTAAGAAATGATGTGTATCTAGGGAATATGTGTTCATGGAAAAGATGTGATTAACCTAGTGGTGAAACTAGCAAGGTATGTAAGTTATTGTATAATTGATTTAATGATGAGCTATGTTAGTATGACGTGAATGTGTTAAATGAAATATTTGTATGTCGTTTACTTACTAAGCGTTATCGCTTACGTGTTTAAGTTGCAATGTTTTGTAGGTCTAATGTAAAGAAGGTAAAGCCTTGCAATAAGGCACAGGGCTTAAGAGATTATATGTTGGATTATGCATATGAAGTAAGTTTTAGAAGCCGAGCTCGAATCGATGTTGAACCTCCTAAAGTAACGTGAAACGTTTTGTAAATGTTAGTGTCAAGTGTCAAGATCTTTTGTATGGGCTTGTATGTAAATGGGATACAAATAGGTCGAAAGAGGTAATGTAGAAAGGGTCAAAATAGGGTGTTTGATAAACCCCGTAAGTATATATGTTTTGGGTCATTTAGACCACAAATGCTTATGAACATGATGTATTATGTATTATAATGATTTCTGGAAGGTTTTATGTAGTTTCAGATCAATTTAGTCGAGTTTCGGTCAAAAGGGATCCCGTATACTTAATATGAATTTATGTGGTGGCGTAATATTTTTGTTACGCTGTAACATAAAGGTTTTTAAGAGTTTACGGCGTAACCATTGTGGTTACGGCGTAACCTCATGTCAGATAAGGCTTTTGTCAATTTTGTTTTCGTCATAAAATGTAAACCGTAAGGAGTTAGAACGAGTTCTTTATATCATTGGATAGCTTATGAAGTCTAGTTTGTGATAATGAAACATTCAAGGGTCTAAGTGGAATGTATTTTAAAAAATTATGTCAAGGAATGACATAAGGTCATTCCCGGTCCACGTTTCCGCAAGAGTTTTTGATTTCGGGTCAAATTACGAGTCTGGAAAGGGGCGTTTCACAATTGTAGTGGCCGGAGTATGACCCTTGCCAGGTAAGGGTCCACGGTTATTGTGACTGTGGACACGAGGCTACCTTCCATGACCGTTAGTTGATAGCTTGCGGAAGTGACTTGTAGCCAATCCACGTCCGTTTAATTGTATCCGGGCTGTGTCCAGTATAGCTCCGGGCTGTGTCCAGTATAGCTCTGGGCTTAGTTCCGGCCCGTTTTGCTTAATATTTATCTAGTTGGGCCGGGGCCTAAATTTATTGGTACGACCCGGGCCCAAAAGCCTGTCGTACCCATTATACGTCATCAAGTCCCCCCAGTCTAGTATTGTTACTGCGTGCGGCGTTGTGCCACGTGCAGTGAATATTTCTAAACTTTTATCCTTTAGTACCGCATGTCTTCCTTCTTTCGCGATTGCTAGTTTCTCTGCGACTGTTCCTTAACTGGTTAGGTAGGGTTTAGGTGACGTGTAATTACCCTGACCTTTCGTTTTCCTGACTGACATGACTTGCGGTCAGTTGCTTAACTGTCATCACATCTGCTTTCTTTTAATCTTATATGTTGGTTGATTTAGTGGGTTACATGTGTCTTCATCTTGCTGTTCCTTTCATTTACTATGCCAAGGGTATAAATACCCCATTTGATTTTTACTATTTCCTTTTTCTTCTTCTTCTCTTATTATCGCCATTGTTGAAAAAATTTCGAGCTTTTCTACTCCGGTAATCGTTTGAAGCTTCGTTAGATCACCATGTTAGGCTTTAACTTCTTCTCTTCAACAATGGGTACTATTGATAGTGTGAAATCCATCTTATCCCAGTCTGCTTTAGATGATTTGTGTGAGAAGTATTATATTCATGATGTTATTCATCTTGAACTTCCTTGTCGTAATGATAGGATCCGTAATAGTCCCACCGGTAAAATTGGTGTTTACAGCAGGTTTTTAGATTTTGCTAATTACCGGATCCCCCTTTCTCAGTTCTTTATAGATATACTTGAATATTTTCAGATCAATTTGTCTCAGTTATCTGTTATTGCGGCCGCCAAGGTCTCTCATTTTGAGATCTTGTGCCGCGTCCATGGCTTTGCTCCAACCGTAGGTAATTTCCATAGGTTTTACATTAATTCAAAAAATAAAGGTTGGATGTCCTTTTGTAAACGTGCTGAAAATGCTTCAATTTGCTACACCAGACCCCTAGATTCATTAAAAAATTAGAATGATCATTTCTTCTAGGTTGACGCCTCCGTCTTCCCTCTTTCTGTTCCGTGGCATAATGATAAAACCTTGAGGAAAGATCCCCACCCTACGCCCGCTGAATTTAACGTGGACGTGTGTAATTACCTTGCTGACAATCCTGCTCCGTTTAGAAAGTTTTTGGAACCCTTCTTATGCTTTGTTGGCATAAGTCGGTACTATGATCTGGATGAGAACTGTTATCCGACCTTTTGGGCTAATGATGATGAGGGTGGGTGTTCTTTTGCTTGCGTCCTTTGGTCTGTTCTCTTTTTTTGGTATCTGACTTATTTTTTTTGTATGCAGAGATGGATTTGTTTGCTTTTATCAATCATGTGGATCCCACTAAGGTCGGATAGGAGAACGAGAGGTTCCTAAGGAAGAGGTTTCGTTGCTTCAATTAACCAGGGGCCGCGTTGTTCCTCTTGCCAGTGTGAATGATCAAGGAAATGTCAACATTCAGGGTGCTGGTGATGATGATGTGAATGAAGGGGATGGTGATGTTGCGGAAGCAAACCAGACTGAGAAGGGTGAGCATGTTGTTGATGTTGGAGGGATTGATGTGGTGGCGGATGATGAGGTGCATGCTATTGTTGCCGATAAGCCACAAAGAGTTAGGAAGAAGAGGAAGGTTGCTGATGGTGCTAGTGGTTCTGGTTTGCCCCCCAATAAGTTGAGGGAAGATCACGGTACTTTCGGTATCGGTGCTAATACTGGTGGGAAATATGTTGCTGTGCTTCAGAGTTTACTGGAAAGCAGTACTTTGCCTGTTGAGGTTGGCGTTACGGCCGCGACTACTATGCCTTTTGTCACTTCCTCCGTGACCCCTGATTCTATTTCCGGGACTGGTCTACGGACACGGCATCCAGCGGAGAGGTTTGTGATTTATTCAGACTCTTCTCATGATCTTAACGCGAATGCCACAGATGATGAAGTTACTTCTGTTATCAGGTCTTCCATGCCACCTCCTCTCATATTGACTGCGGCTGTCGCCACTACTATTATTGTTGGTGCTACCTCCACTCCGGTCCATGAGACAAGTGCTGGACAAGTTCAACCTAGCATATTTAGGGATTCCACTTCTCCTAGCATGGCTGAGGCAGACGTTGCTGGCCCTTCTAAGCCTGTTGGTATAAAGCTTTCAGCGAGAAGCTTTTATGTTTCACAAGACATGGATCCTAAAACTCTCCGGTAAGTATATATTCCCAAGTGGAATGTTATTAATGATTCCGTCCTTGATGATCCAGACGTCTGCCGAGGTATGATTGATCATCTTGCTCCTCTCGGGTTCTTTTCTTAGCTCCGGGGTATGGATTATGAACAGCTGCTTGCGGAGTTTAATGTTGGGACCGCCCGCCAGGTGTGTTTTAGTGCTGATATTAGAATGCGGTTGGAGCATGAACTAAGAGGTAGGCAGAGGTTTGAGGGAAAATGTGCTATGCAAGCTAATTGGTTGAAGGAGAGGGATGCGAAGATAGCAAGTTTGAAGGCTCAGTTATCTTTTAAAGAAGCTGAGGCCGCGGAGGCAATTCGTCTTCATGGTCAGGTTGCCAATGTTAAGGCCGCGAAGGCCGCTCGATCCCGTGAGCTGGATGGTTTGAGGGAGCGGAATGCAGCTCTTAAGGGACAGGTCGTGGCTCTAGATTCCACGGCCGTTAGCAAAGATGCTGAGCTTGCGTCTTCCAATGCTCAAATTGCGAAAGCGACTCAAGATTTGTCCAACTTACAATTGTCTTGTGATGAATTTCTCTTGAGTTTGAGAAAGACAAACTTGTTGATCAGGTACTTACACGTGTCTCTTATATCTTTAATCTTTGTTATATTTTTTAATTATGGAATAATCATTTTAACTTTGTAGGCGTCTACACTGAAGACTACATGCTCTAACCTCCGTGATGAAGTGATGGGGTATAAGTTGTTTAAGGAGCAAGTTGAGGCGATGCAGGATGAGCAGGTTAAAGCACTTAGTGATTGTGTTGCAGGTATAGACTTCGATCTTATGGAAATGGTTCTTCACATGGATGAAGAATTTTACCCCCGTTACTTGACAACCATAGCCGAACGGAGGTGGATTCTCAGTCGTGGCCTTAAACTTGTAATTATGAAATGCCTGGAATCACCTGAATACTTGACCGCTCTGGGCGGGGTCATAGGCCGTGCAATTGACAACGGTATTCAAGACGGGCTGGCGGCTGGTATTGACCATGGAAAGGCCGAAAGAGGTCTTGTTGACGTTTCTGCTTACAATCCTTCCGCGGAAGCCGATTATGTTGCTGCTATCAATGCTCTCCGTGCTGTAGATTTTCCCCTTCTCGCTCAACTGGAGTCTCGAAAAGATGCAAGTATGGCTGATATTATGGATCTTCTTCGTTTGGAAGGTCCTGCTGCTGAGACTCCGGAAGCTAGCCAACTGCAACCCTCGCCTGAACAACTTATGGTTCCTATTCATCTGTTAGAGGATCAAGTGGTTATTAGGGAAACTTCCTTGTCTTTTTCTTTGGATGTAGCTCATAATCGCATTCAAAGGATTATAGGAGATGTTGCGGCTTGCCGCCTGTCCCTTATGGATGTTATGGTCCTGTTGATTAAGCCTCTGTCTGTTAAGAGCTTGACTAGTGAAGCAAGTACTTCTAGGGTTCCAACAATGGCTACGACTACTGCTTACTTTTATTCAGGCCAGCACAGTTCCTCCGGCACCATCTACTAAAGTTCCTCCTTCTCCAAAGATTGTGTTTGAGCATGAGGAGTTGGATACTACGTCGGAGCATACTTCAGCTCCATAGACTTGTATTTTTTTTGTATGTTGTAACTTCTACCGCGGCCGTGTGTGGCCTTTTTGTTGCAGTCATTTGTACTTAACAATTTGTGTCATGCTTTTGTTTAATCGTTATATAATACTTAACAATTTTTCATTTTGTTGTGTTGCTATCTTTTAATACCGCAATTATACGTTTGCAGGGATAGTCTTAGTTGAATATTTGTGGGTTATTCTCCCGGTACTGGGCTTGCAAACCTCTTATGTACATGAGTTAATTGTTAGGTTGCTCATCCTTGTATTATGCAGGATAATGACTTATGTTGATAGGGTCGTGCCCCCCTTGCGTGCGCGTCTTACCATTCATATAATATGTAAACAACTTTGCAATGTAAAAGGAAAAAAGTAAAGTTTCTAAATAACTTGTGAAGGTAGCTAGGCTTCACGTTTCGTTCATTAATAAAAGACATTACATGGGAAAAAGAAATTCAAACACTGCCCCTTCCGCTGTAAAACTTGCGTAGGAAGGGTGCATACATTTCATGCACGTAACATTTTTTAAGGTTGCGGATGTTCCATGTTTGTGGAAGGAGCTTTCCATTGCGGTGCCTGAGCTTGTACGCTCCGTTGCCTAGTGCTTCCGTTACTTCATATGGTCCTTCCCACTTAGGGCTAAGCTTCCCGCTCTCTTTTGCTTGGCTGGCCTCATTGCTCCTGTATACAAGATCTCCAGGTTTGAAGCTTGTGTTGCGGACTTTAGAGTTGTAATATTTTTCCATTTTTGCCTTGCTCTTTGCTTCGCGGATTACCGCTTGATCTATTCTTTCTTCCAAAAGATCAAGGTTGATTTCCAAGGCTTCATCATTTTGCACCATGTCTACCTCTGTTGTCCTCATGGTAGGCATGCCAATTTCAACTGGAATTACTGCTTCCGTTTCGTACGTGAGTGAGAACAGCGTATCTCCATTGCTTGACTTGATCATGGTGCGGTGTTCCCATAGAACATGTGGAAGTTCCTCAATCCAATCTTTGCTCCTTTCATCCAGTCATGCCTTTATTCCTTCTCCTAAACTTCTACTTGCTCTTTCTACTAAGCCATTAGCTTGTGGATGTTTGATGGAAGCAAAGCATTGGCGGATGTATAACTTTTCACACCAATCTTTGAATGGGTTGTCTCTGAATTGCTTCCCGTTATCAAATATTATTTCCCCCGGTAGACCGAACCTGCAGACTATATTGTCCCATACAAATTTTTTGACCTGATTGCTTGTTATTGTTGCGACAGGCTTTGCTTCAATCCATTTTGTAAAGTAGTCCATTGCCACTATTAGGAATTTGACTTTTCCAGGTCCCTCTAGTAAGGGTCTGGCTATGTCTATTCCTCATTTGTAAAATGGCTACGGGGACATGATGGGAGTTAATTTTTGCTGCGGGTTTCTTGGCACAAAGCGATGAACCTGGCAATCTTGACATGCCCTTATCAATTTCCTTGCATCTGCATGCATTGTTGGCCAGTAGTATCATGTCTGTATGGCCTTTGCTATCACAGATCTTGTTCCGGCATGCATGCTGCAAGATCCCTCATGAATTTCTCTTAGGACGTAATTTGCTTGTAATGGCCCTACGCATCGTAACCATGGTCCAAGATAGGATTTCTTGTATAGGACTCCGTTGATTACAACGTACCTTCCTGACTTGCGTCATACAGCTCTTGCCTTTTCCTTTTCCGCGGGGAGTGTCTCTTCCATGAGGTAATTATAAATTGGGGTCATCCATGTGTCTCCTCTTCCTTTACAACTGCTAATACCTCCGCTTCATTTATAGACTTCTCTTTAAGTTCTTCCACCAGGACCTGTTTAGTTAAATGGGCAAAGCTGGTGGATGCAATTTTGCTTAGAGCATCAGCTTTTTTGTTTTCACTTCTGGGTACCTGTTTGATTGAGAATTTTTTGAAGTGGCTGAAGAGTGTTTTCACTTTCTCTAGGTACTGTATCATGCCAGGATCATTGGCTATGTAGGATCCGTTTACCTGATTAGCCACTAAACAGGAGTCTACATTTGCTTGGAGATTTTTTACACCCATTTGTTTTGCGATTCTTAAACCGGCTATTAAAGCTTCATATTCAGCCTCATTATTAGTTGTGTCGAACCTGAATCTCAGATCATAAGTGAATTCTGCTCCTTCTGGATTTGTAAGTATCAGACCAGCTCCGGAACCATCTACGCAAGATGATCCGTCCGTGAACAGCGTCCACGGGCCCGAAAGCTCTTCCTCCACTTCCATGGGCATGTCTAGAGGGTCGTCTTTCGGACGTTCCACTATGAAATCCGCCAAGATTTTTCCCTTGACTGATGTTCTTGGTCTGTACTGTATGTCATATTCACTTAGCTTAATACTCCATTTCTGTAGCCTTCCTACGACCTCCGGTCTTGACAATATCTGCTTGATTGGTTGGTCCGTGATGACAATGATTGTGTGGGCCTGGAAGTATCTCTTTAGCTGTTTGCTTGCATGTACTAAAGCTAGTACTAATTTTTCCATTAACGTGTAATTTATTTCTAGACCTTGCAGGGCACAGCTAACAAAGTACACTGGAATTTGCTTTACCTCTCTTTTCGTCATTAAAACTGCACTTACGGCCTCTCGTGTAGCCGCAAGGTACACAATCAACTCTTCTCTCACCATTGGTGCAGTCAATGTTGGAAGTTCTGCGATTAACTTTTCATCTCTTTGAATGCATCCTCAGCTTTCGTAGTCCATTAGAAATCACTCTTCTTTGTGCACTTCTTTAGAGTTTTGAAGAATGGCAGTGACTTTTCTAATGATTTAGAAAGGAATATGTTTAGGCTTGCTAGCTTTCCATTCAGCTTTTGTACATCTTTTAGACACTTTGGGGATGTCAGGTTTAAAACAACTCCTACCTTGTTCGGACATACCATTATTCCCTCGGTGTTCACTTTGTATCTCAGGAGCGTGCCCTCCTCTATTTCGAAGGTGCATTTCTTTAGGTTTAGCTTCATATTTATTTCCCTTAGGGTTTTGAATGTCTCCTCCATGTCTCTTATTATTTCATGCTCTGTGCGACTTTTGATCACCAGGTCGTCCACATATACTTCTAAGTTTCTGCCAATTTGCTTTTGAAATGCCTTATCTACCAGATGCTGGTAAGTTGCTCCAGCATTCTTTAAGCCGAAAGGCATTTTAGAACAGCATAATTCTCCTTGGCTTGTAATGAACGTTGTTTTCTCTTCATCCTCCTTGGCCATTTTTATTTGATGATACCCTTTATATGCATCTAGAAAAGCACTTGAAGGGGTATCCGCAGAGGGACTCTACCTTTCAGTCTATTTCCGGTAGCGGATAACCGTCTTTAGGGCATGTCTTGTTCAGGTCTTTGAAATCCACACACATTCTCCAGTTATCATCATGTTTTTTCACCATTACTGGATTCGATAACCAACTGTGATAATGGACTTCTTTCATTATGCCAACGTCTACCAGTTTTTCCACCTCCTCTTGTATTGCTTTGTTTCTTTCTGGTGCTTGACTTCTTTTCTTTTGTCTAACTGGTGAGCATCCTTCACGTATATTTAGTCTGTGTTCCGCTATGTGTCGCAGAACCCTTGTCATATCTGCTGGTTTCCAAGTAAATAAATTAAGGCCGCGTCTAAGTAAATCGTACAATGCCTTCCGTCCTTCATTTGTTAGAGTGGAGCCTATTGAAATTGTTTGTTCTAGGTATTCTGGATGAATGGTCACTTTGATTCTTTCCTCTGCTGCCTGAATGATATCAGAAGGCTGTGCTTCTAGTCCGAAGACCATTGCCCATTCAAGTAGGATTATCATACTGCTTCGGAGAGTGAGTATCCCTCCTGGGACTGGGAAATTTAGCATTCCGTGAGCTTTGACGGGACTGCTTGAATCTTCCTCACTCCTGGCCTTCCTATGATCCCATTGTACGAAGACGGTGATCTTACTACCACAAAATTGATCCATGTAGAGGTGAAATGCTCCGCATCTCCTATTTTTACCGGCAACAATATTTGTCCCATGGACCATATTATTTCTCCACTAAAGCCTATGAGGGGTGCGGTAGCTGGAACCATTTGTTTTTTTACTTATGGACGGAGCCTATTGAAGCAATGTTCATATAGTATCTTTGAGGTCGATCCTCCATCTACATATATCGATGTATGAAGTGTCCTCCTATCTACGCCTCAATAATAATAGGGCCTTCCGTCCCATCTTCATCCCCTAAGGGTGGGAACGAAATTTTCGGACTAGGGGAGAAGCTTTGTGTAATTTTATGCCTGGCGACTCTTTGCCATGGCTGAACCATCAAGATTGCTAGAGGCTTATCCTTTTTGGATGTTTCCCCCTTCTTGCTGTCTTTGGCTGATCCTTTCCGCTACCTTGTTTTAGCTCCTTGATCAAGTGTGAAAACTTTCCATTCTTGATTAATTCCTCAATTAGCCTTTTTAGATGCATGCACGTTTATTTTTTCCTCGGGAGTGGTCATTGGTGGTGGAGCTTTGAATTTGCCTTTGTCTAGAGCCAAGATTTCTTTTGGGGATTTTGTGAGAAGTGTGATTTTGTCACGTCTCCGCTCTGATCTTTGCTGATTCCTGAAATCTCCCCTTTTATTAAAATTTTGTTTTCTCCCCACTTCATGTTGCTTCCGTACCGAAAGTGCTTTCTTCCGTGCTTGATTGGAAGCTTCCACTTCTCCCCTAAGGAAAGCTGCAGTTATCCGCATCATTTCATCCACTAACTTCGAGATATTATCGTGCAGACGCTTAATGAGCTCGGGGTTGGTGATTCCGTGCATGAAACCGGAGATTCTCATGCATTCTGGGGATCCTTTAACATGCCTACTCTCAGCTTTAAATCTTTGCACGAAATCTTCTGTGGATTCCCCTTCTCTCTGCTTAATGTGGTAGATTTCTACCGGATCCTTGATACACTTCTTTTGTTGAAGGTAGTTCGCTAGGAATGCCTTTTTCAAATCATCATAGCTATCTATGGACTCCGAAGGTAGGTCATCAAACCATACCCTAGCTGACCCAGTGAGTGTATAATTAAACATGTGGCACCATGTCGGCATTGCCCAACGTTCCACTTTTGCAGCTGCTTGAAAGATTTTTAAGTGATCTTCTGGATCATCACTTCTGTCATATGTTTTAACGTTGTTTGGCATTCGGCTCTTTTCTGGGAGTTCAAAGTAGCGGATACGGGGTGTGAAGGGATTTGTCTCTTCGCATACCCATAGTTAGGAGAGTTCATCTTCTTCAATGCTTGACTTTTCCTTCTTCGACCTTGACTTCTAGTGTCCACCCATGCTATCTCCACTTTTGGAGAATGCTTCCGTATCTCGTGATGATGTCCCCTCATGGTAACGCCTTTTTGGAGTGGGATCCATTCATTTTGAATGATAACTGTGGTAGCGGCTTTTTGAGTGTGTGGACACACTCTTTCCTTTACCACCTAGTCTATTGAAGACTCCTCCATCCCTTCTTCCTTCCGGCCAATGCCTGGGGGATTCCGACCGGTCACGTCTTATCCTGGAGAAGACATTAGGGTTTCATTCAGGACTTCTGGATATGCCATGGGAAAGTCTGGACCTTAGCTTCCTCCTGAGATCTCTTGCGTCCAGTGTCCTGGACTCAGAGTGTTGTGATACTTCTTGGATCTTTATTTTTTTTCCGGAACATCCTTCAAAATTAAGACGGGCTTTCACTTCTTTCAACTTTTCTTGTTGCATTTTTTCTTGGTGAACTTGTTCAGCTATTATTGGTAACAACTGATGACAATACTTGTCACAATACTCTTGGAGGTCTGCGTTGTACGCGGGCCTACCTGAGTTTTTTGAGGTTTGCTCCTTCCCCCTCCCCACTGTGTTTCGCACGACAGACGTGGGTGGGGTGAGATTGAGCTCTGCTTGTTCGCTCATGGTGAGTATTTTAAGAAACGCATTTGTGTACTGGTCCTACGGATGACGCCAACTTGTTAGTACAAAATATGTCACGGAGTATGAGGTGGGCTAAGATCGCTTGTTGGGCTGAACCTTTAAGCTCACTTCAGGCTAGATCTCATACTAAACCAAGTGATTGGGATGATTTCCTGCACAATGAAAGCAAACCGTTAGCCTCACCGTGGGGACGGACCCCACAATTAGACTCCGGCGTGAGAGTAAGAAATCATGTTGTCAGAAGTATGTGTGTGTATTTGGAGGAGTCAGAGAATTGTACCTTTTGGTATGTCAGAGGATCCCTATTTGTAGGGGGTCTAGTACTAGGTTTCCTAGTATTTCGCCTACAATTGTAGTTGTCGGAGTGGGAATCTTGTCGGGTAAGGGTCCGCGGTTATCGTGACTGTGGACGTGGGGCTACCTTCCGTGACCGTTAGTTGATAGCTTGCGGAAGTGACTTGTAGCCGATCCACGTCCGTTTAATTGTATCCGGGCCATGGCCAGTATAGCTATGGGCTTAGTTCCAGCCTGTTTTGCTTATTATTTATTTGGTTGGGCTAGGGCCCAAATTTATTGGTACGGCCCAGGCCCAAAAGCCTGTCGTACCCATTATACGTCATCAGTATATGTTCTTGATTTTCTTTCCGGGTGTTTGTGTAAGCTAATTTGAGACAATAAAATTTTGATAAACTTGTAGGCATTTCCATCTTTACAATTACCCGACCTAAACTTTAACTCCAAACGACTATTAGATTTAGATTATAGATAGAGTTACCTATTTGGATCTAACCATGAATGCCAGCAACCAAAACTACTATCTCTACTAGATATAAGCTATCAATATAGTTATTGGCTCAAAACTAGTTTTGTTAAACATATCATGTAACTTGAAAAAACAGACTTATAAGACTGTTGGTAATAAGACATCAAACACCACATGAAGGCCACTAAGGACATGCTGTCCCTTGTCATGGAACCCGACCACTTTTGATCAAAACTGGTTTTCTTTTCTTTGTTTTGTTGTATGTGTGACGTATTCAGGGACAAAATCATGACACGATTTTACCTAAGGAATTTACAAAAAATTATACAAAATTTGGAAATTTTTTTACTAAGTGCATTTAAGAAAAATCAAGGTTTTTTTATAAAAATTAACACCACGTCGCAAAATTTATATCGAGACTCACCTTGGTTCCTTCTTTAAACGTATTGTAAGCTATGTTTGTGTTTAGGGAATTGTTTTGCACACGTTGAGAATTGATCGAGATACTTTATTTCTACATTTAATACATATACAATATTGACATTTTGCTTCAACTGCTTGTACATTGAAATGTGCAAATAAAATTTTAAAGCGTGTAAATCATTATCCTTGTGTTTAAATGAAAACATCTTTATTTGATGATCATTATTACAAGTATTTAGAGTAGGT
>BQNB010006454.1:13169-46146 GCA_026074375.1 Tanacetum coccineum | reverse complement strand
TATTTGTAGAAATAGATAACTAATCAAATCTTTGACCATTCAAGCATTGTTCACAAACCGATTCTTGATTTTCAAATTCACGCCTCGTCGGGAAGAACGACCCGGGTCCGGTTTTAAACTTTATGGATAACGAAGTGAGAAACCGATACTTCCGGTAATACTATACTACTATTATTGATATTATCCTATTTATTATATATTTATATATATTTATTATATATTTATATGTATTAAAAGGAATCTGTCAGTGCACATTCTTGAAAGGTCTATCAATAACGACGAATATTCGAAACGTGCAGGTTCTTAGCATACTGAGATGAAGAGTTGCCCACATGAAAGCTTAAGAAATGAGAAAATATGTCTGAGTGCTGTTGGAACTGATGGTGAGGAGGTGTTTGGATTCGCTTTTTTTTAGCCCCATTTCTCCCAATTCCTATTGCGTGGGTTAGTGTGATGGGTGCCTGAAAGCACGAATGTAAAACGGATTTGTGTAAATGACAATTCTGTCTTAAAAAGTCAATTTATTAGCAGCCCCTAATTCTATTTGCTTTCACTTGGAAAAGTCACCTTAAAGTCTTCCGGTTAATACAATAGTGTTCAGATTTGCTTAGGTCTGAGTTCGTCGATTTCAAACACCCCGCAGCGAAGCGCGGGTTTATACCCTCGTTCAACACATTATCTACGTCATAAGTTATTTTAAACATTATATATGCCACATAAGTTTTTTTTCCGGTTTTAGTAAGATTTAACCGGTAGCCTGTAAACATTTGTGCAAATTAGCATAAAACATGAAATTCGGTTACATTAAGTGGAATAATATTTAGTTCAAGTATCAAATCGACACATTTAAAAAATTCGTTACTATGGTACGACCAAAATCTTAAAACAAATCCAAAAGTATATTCCATTTAAATGTTCTTTCTAAAATTGTTGTATTTTACACAACACGATTTTTGAATTGTCAAAGTTATACGTGTCCATAGATAAACAATAAAGTTTCCAACTTTTACTAGGCCGGTGAGCTAAGTACCAACAACATGACATTGGTACGTCACTTCAGCGCCACCTTAGCACCTTCTCAATAATATACCAATAACTAAAACCTCATCCTTAGCAAAATACCAATAACATGTTATTCGCCATTTTTTTTATTTTTTTTAACACATTGTAAACTAAAATTGAAATACGATATATTAAAAATACGAAACGAAGTACAAATATGATACGATACGAAACGAAATAAAAATACGACAAATATTAAAACCTACGATACGAAACGAAAGAAAAATACGACATATTATAAAAACTAGGATGAGCCAAAATATTTTGCTCGGATATCGTCTTTGAGTTTTTCGATATTAGCCGAATCTTTCGGCTTCATCCCATCAGTATTAAAATTAAGAAACTTCAATTCCTCAAACTTTTTTTGTGTATCGAGAATATCAATTTTTTTCACGTTCAATCCTTAATTCTTCTTGTACCATTTCTTTGAAAGCTTCTCCACCCGTTGAAGGTGATCCCGCCGATCGAGACGAGTCGGATATTTGACTCTTGCTAGGCCTTGGCTTGCCGGGAGGACGCGGTATTGTGTCGCCTCAAAATAGCTCGTTCGGCTCTTCAATGTCCTCGACGGTACGAACGCGTCTTCCGGGAACAACGACTTTGACACCACGCCATTTGTGGTGATTTTTCAACACATCCCACGCTTCATAGTGGGTAAAGGCATACAAGTAATTTTCTGCAAACGTCTTGTAACAACGAGCAAGCCACATTGAGTCGTTTTCACCACTCAACCGTGCATGTTCCTCGACAATTCTGGCGAATTTGTTGCAATCACTTGTCAAAGTTGTCCACTTTCATTATATCCTTTGTACGTTGGACGGTTTCTTGACGGTTGTATTCACTAACAACTTTACCCAAAACGTCTTATTAGTTTGGTCAATACCGGTACGTGGGTCTTTCGAAATTTGTACGTACGTCTCGGCCAAAAGTTTTTCTTCTTCTTGTGTCCATCGGGTATGTGTGATGTCGGTTTTCTTTGGTCAGGGTTTTCCTCATTTGCCTCGTTTTCCTTTTGCGATGGGAGACGACTCAGAATGTGAAGCTTGAGTCGGTGAGTGTGGTGGTGATTTTGGTGGTGTATCGCGTAACGTTGTTGTTGTGATTGCGGTGGTTGTGAAGAAGTACCGAGATTCATTTGATTAAATTGTTTTTGTTGTTGGTATTGTGCGTACGCCATTTGATTATAGTGTTCTTGGTTCATTGGCGATGCGTACGACAATTGTGGAAAATATGGCGCCGGGTTTGCATATTATGGTGGGTAAGAAGGCCTTGGGTTTTGAGACAAATGGGTGGGATATTGAGAAGAATAATCAGGATATTGAGTAGAATGGTCGGGATATTGAGAAGAATGAACGGGGTATTGAGACATTTGGCCGGGGTATTGAGACGTATTGGCGGATGACGGTGTTGCGGGTGATGGGGAGTTCGAATTAGCGGAGGAAGAAAAGGTATTAAAGAGATTGTTAAGTATCCAATCATTATATTGTTGAGGCATTTTTTGAAGGAGATATGGGAGTGTATATGAAAGTGTTGTTGTTTTTTGATTTGGGTTGATTATATGTGATGTGTTTGATAAAAGTCAGTATTTATCGATAAAAAGTTGGTGTTTTTTGAATTTTGGCCGTTATAAACGCTCCTCTAATATTCAAATTTTTGAAGAAAAAAAAAGAAAAGTACGAAAAACGCATGCGATTCAACCGGCGAGGGTACTAATGGTGTGCCAATGACGTCACGGTTGTTACCCTATGACGGCGCCATTGATACCCAAATTGCCTAATAACGAGCGAACAACGCCCCTCACTGAGCTCTCTAAGACTACACGATGGCTACTAAATACGCGTCATTGTTCCCAAGTAAATGTTACATCATACTTCTCTCTCTCTTTGACATAATATGCTTGTGCTTTGAAAATGTATGAAGTTTAAAAAATTGCACCTACAACTTCTCATCAATAAAATATCATATCTACCGACTATAATACAGTTAAATTATAAAATACACGCTAATATAAACCCTTGTTATTGGAGGGAGGGTGTATGCTATCATTTTTTATTTCTCTTAGCTAAATATTCTCGCAATCGTTACTTATCGGCTCTTAAATGATTTTGAAATATAAAAAAGGGATACAAAGTGTTATTGCTCGCAATCAGAGGATATCACCCTGGACCACATAGCTGCAGGGCCATCTTTATGGAGAGTGCAAAGATGCGATTGCCAGAAATATCCAAAAGAGACCCCCCCCCCCCCCCCCCCCCCCCCCCCCCCCCCCCCCCCCCCCCCCCCCCCCCCCCCCCCCCCCCCCCCCCCCCCCCCCCCCCCCCCCCCCCCCCCCCCCCCCCCCCCCCCCCCCCCCCCCCCCCCCCCCCCCCCCCCCCCCCCCCCCCCCCCCCCCCCCCCCCCCCCCCCCCCCCCCCCCCCCCCCCCCCCCCCCCCCCCCCCCCCCCCCCCCCCCCCCCCCCCCCCCCCCCCCCCCCCCCCCCCCCCCCCCCCCCCCCCCCCCCCCCCCCCCCCCCCCCCCCCCCCCCCCCCCCCCCCCCCCCCCCCCCCCCCCCCCCCCCCCCCCCCCCCCCCCCCCCCCCCCCCCCCCCCCCCCCCCCCCCCCCCCCCCCCCCCCCCCCCCCCCCCCCCCCCCCCCCCCCCCCCCCCCCCCCCCCCCCCCCCCCCCCCCCCCCCCCCCCCCCCCCCCCCCCCCCCCCCCCCCCCCCCCCCCCCCCCCCCCCCCCCCCTCGGCTCTTAATTGATTTTGAAATATAAAAAGGATAGCAAAGTGTTTTGCTCGGCATCAGGAGGATATGCACCCTGACAGCAAGCTCAGGGCGTCTTTAGGAGAGTGCAAGATGTGCGATTGCACAGAGTCACTGCTCACGAGGGGGACCAAATTTCATGCAATCCTATTATATATATACACGATATGAGACTCGAGTTTAATTAGTTCATGCACTACTCATACATATGTATATTATGTGTGTGCTTAAGGGCCTCTTTGTGGTAATGATACGGGGCCACTAAAATCCACAAAACGGCCCTGCGCAAGCTGACCACTATACACTACATGGATACAATGGTGAAGTCGAGCCCCTTGACCATGAGCCCTTTGATGGTGACATAAGACCTACTAAGGGTGCTCTAAATGATTTAATCTAAAATAATAGATTTATAAGTTATATCTATCTCTAACTTCATATGACTGACTTGGAATATCTACAACAAATAGTTTGAATTCTTCACGTTAAATTCTACACACCTTTGTTAGGTGTGTAATTTTATTTATAATCTACACACCTAAAAATGTGATTAATAAAAACACAATTATAGGCGTGTAAAAATCTTTATCATTAAAATATTTATAAATATCCACACTTCTTCATGTAAACTTTTGACTATTTTGTACACATTTGCGAATGTTGAGATTTGTATATAACGAGTTGATAAACCCGCGCTTCGCTGCGGGACGGTTAGCGGGCGGCGATTAATACTTTTGTATTTTAAATGATAACTAATAAAGGTACATACAGCAGATGTTAAACAAAATATTTGTAAATAAAATACATATAAGGACTACTAATGCAGCAAGAGTCCAACTCTATCATTCTTCTCTTTTTTGCTTCAGTCCAGCTGCATTTTTGCTAAATCGTTGTGTGACGCAACCTTTCGCTCCTCACTTTTCAAAGACACCATCGCTTTCTTCTTCTCGTCTAGTTCTTTATCATACTCTTTAATTCATTTTCTGCAATTTGAACATGAAAAAACTCAACAGTAGTGAGCTCTACTGACAGAGAAATGTTGGAATGGATATAAAAGATAATGACGTGAAGTACCTTGTGATCTTCTTGATCTGATCTGGTTCATTTACTGGCACAGACTCATTCGGTAGGGTGATTTTCTTGCTTCCCATTACCTCTGCCGGATCCAGAAGCATAGATGTATATAATTATCATGCATTTCGACGTAACTAATGCATTCAGGTAGCAACAATTCACAACAAAACATTTCCTGCGGTATCGTATAATTTTTTCCCTCATCTGCCAAATTCAAATGTGCTTTTATCATAGACTTTTACTCATAGCAAGCAGTTTCTCAAGATCTAGCTGGGGAGAGTTTCAAGCAACTTATAGAGAGTTTTAAAAATATAATTCGTAAACCTAAAATGATCATTAAACATGCTGGAGGGAGAGGGCGGTTAACAGCTATAAGTCAATACGATAAAAATGTTTGACTAAAATATTCATCTGATAAGCATCTCGCTGTTACTCCTTTTTAGGGTAATGTTTAATGCGACTATGAATAGCAGATAACTCGAGAAAGTTTTGACCCGACTCAAAACTTGATAGGGGTACACAAAAGCAACTGCCTGTGAGCCCCTGGTATTAACCTATCATATAAGGGTAAAAGCTTGTATTGGTGCAGTTTTGTGTAAACCTGAAACTCATTGTGCAAATACAGGTGTAAAAAGAAAAAAAGCGAACTATACCAAATCGCTACAACAAAAAACTGAAAAACCAAAACTAAGAATGTGTTTAGTTGGTGAGAGATACCCCTCTTTCGTAAGAAAATTTTCACATAAAACTGAAAAAATGTGAAACCTGTTCAGTCACACATTTTCTAAAAGATCTTGGAAGAAAATGATAATCACATTTCTCAAATTCTATATTTTTTTGAAGTGCTTTCTTGAGCTGAGTTTTACATTTATAAGCATGTCACGACTGTAACAGATACAAATTTCAGAAAAAAAAGTGTTATGAAAACATAAACAAACTAAGCCTATCTCAGATTTATATAGGCGTACTTTCATAGTGTGAAAGATGACATATCATCCATCTCTTTGATTACACTTCGTATCAGTTATTGGTGAGGGATAATAAGCTCTTACCTGTATCAACTCAAATGTTCTTGCATCATTGCCTCTTAGAGTCTGCTTCGACATATGAAGCAACTGCAGCTGCTGACCCACAACCGGCACTGTCTGTCCTACACAAACACACCCACATTCCCATAAAACCCATATAAACCAACAAAAGAAACTATATAAAGGAAAGTACCAGTAATTTTATGATGTGGCCTTTCAACAATATACCCAAAGATGGCGATGGACTTGAAAACAGGCTTGTTGGCCGCCACCACTTGCCCATCACTTGCTAAAAGGAGAGGAGTAATGAAATGAGGCGTGAGTATATGACTGATGAGTTTTTCGTGTGCTAAGTTTATCTTTTAGTATATTTTCTCATATTACATTTCAAAACCAAACTTTAAGGTTATAGGAAATATAAGTCAAAACAAACACCCCTTTAGAAGTTGAGCACAATAGAAATAACTATAATATTAATGTATGTCCTGTGATATATACATTTGATTAACATTTAATGTGCTTTGCGAAGATATGTTATAGTGGATATAGGATTAGAAACTAAAATATCATCAGAATGTATATGCGACATCTGTAATGTAAATTTTTGCTGTCAATAGGTGCATTTGCTTGTTATAATCTGTCTTTCTGGACAGAATTTGATTAAACATTTTAATATTGTTTCTTTATCGTTGGCAATTGTTTTTTTCAGAAATCATGTCAAGGTTTGCATTTGATTGTTGTATGCACCTAGTTGTGGAAATGTTTTCTACATCCCCCAATGTCGATTAAGGTGGATTTGTCACCGGAGTAAGAGTTTAAATCCTACTTGTGGCTACCTATAAGCACATATTATTACAGTTCATATCTAATTCCTTTTATATAATATATCACATAATCAGCTTAAACTAACCACCTAAGAACTTGTAAATTACAACTTAATTAACAAACCATCAGGAACAATGCTAAAAGATCTTACCTGGTTCCACATTTAGTGTCAATGCATCAGCCCTTTCCAGTTCATCTACCGGTTGTCCCAATTCCTCCGCCCACTGATCCACTTCGTTTCCTTCTTCTTCTGTACCATCGCTTGAAGACAACTGACAATAAGTTCATATACCAAATAAACTGAAAGAAAAGTGAGTTAAGCTGAAATAAAAGTTAAATAAAAGTTAGATTGAGTTAAGTTGTGGTTATAAGCTTATACACAACTTATGACCACAACTTAGTTCACTTCTCCTCCAGCTTATTTTGCGGCTTATGAGCTTATACACAGAATCAGAAAAGAAAAACACCCAAGGGAGTGTTTGGAATTGCTTATTAAAAGTAATTATCTGCTTCAAATCAGCTTTTAAGTGCTTGTTTTATAAGATGAGCAAATAAGCAGTTTTATCATAACTCTCTAAACAATTAGAAAGAGAGAAATCGGAATTTTTAGAAAAAACTGGTTATTCTAAGTTGACAAGTGACTTGAAAGTTTAGGAATAGCTATTACTACCTTCATCAGCACAACTTGTGTGTTCCGCAGCCGTGTTGCTTAATTCTTAGTAAACCGTGTTATTGCTTGCAGCAACTTTGTCCAAAGTCGTTGCTGTGACACGTTTGTTCACTTCGGCCCAACCATCTGGTCGTTGCAGCGAGATTAACCGGTCTTGGTTATCTCAGAGTTGGCCAATGTCTGAATAAAAAAAAGAATACCAAACGTTAGCAGTAGACATTGACAAAAGGAAGTATGATAATTTTAAAACAGTTGATAACATTAAACTTTAACAGAATAATTTACTACTTTCATTGAGGTACCGCTGTGACAATGTGTTCCTAAACATGTTACCGTCATTTGTAGGTTGTTGCTGTAAAACGCCGTGAAAATCCCGGAGGGGAATAGATAATGAAGTGGGAGAAGGCGAGTAAAGTGGGAGTGACATTCTATCCATCCGTGAATGAGGATATGTATAATAATAACAAATGAGGCTCATATTTATGAATACATAAGCGGGACCAAACACCCAACGTGGCTGCAATCACACGATCGGTGTGACTGCCGAGCCAAGATACAGGGCTCGGTAAACCACGCGTACTAAAATGAAAATAATCATCATTGCCTGCAACATTCTATTATATAAACACTCATTCAGCGGCTAAAATGACTTATTTGCATTAATTCAACCCTGGGGTGCGCATGTGGAGGTTGCCAAGGCAAGCGATTTCGCCCTCTACCATCCTTCCACTTTCCACATAATAAGTAAAACGCACCCTATACCAGGGATCAAACACCAACATGGCTGCAAACACCACTTGCATTTGTTTAAACCTTTAAATACTGTCCGGGTTGTGTAGCCAAGATACGGGTCGAATGCTACCTAACGCCAGATCATTATTAAGCTGCTCGGAAATAGCCACGCAATTTTTTGCAAGAAACAACAATTTATGGGCAGAAACTACAATTTGTTCTTCCAAATGACCATTTTAGAGAATTAAACGACAATATTGCATACACAAATATAAAATCAAGCCCTTGTGACCACACGTAGACCACGTGCAACCACAACGTAGACGCACCTTAAAGCACTTATGACCGCAGCTTATACACACCTCATAACAACCAAAGCTTATGAGCACAGCTCATACACAATTGATACACAGCAAACACACGGCTAATAACCGTAGTAATCTTGAATCACAAAAAAAAATACAAAATCTGTGACAATTTTTTTTTGAACGGCGACTTTTTATTAAGAACTAGCAAAAGCTAGAAAAAATTACATAGAAGCAATAGAAGCTAAAGGATTATAATTCCAGCCTATCCAACTAAACTTGTACTTCGGATTTCTAGATGAAATCCAAAGAAACGCTTGAGAAACAATGGAATCCCATAAAATTGCCTTCTTAGGGGGAGGAATCGAGAAGATCGACCTATTTTGAAAACTTCAAATGGACCATAAGAGAGTCCCCCCAACCCCTTCCAAAAAGAGCCTCGCCTTATTAGATAAATGAGATGAATTGAGCCATGAAACCCACTCTAAAAAGTTATCAAAAACATGAATATCTAGCTCCCACCTAGTAAACAAAGCCCACAAGTCTTTAGCCATCTCGCATGAGAAGAAAATATGATTAGCAGATTCAACATCTTCACTACAAATGGGACACAAGATTGAGCCAACGTCAACACCTTTTCGATCTAAATTCACCCTTGTAGGAAGCTTATTAAGCATTAGCCTCCACAAGAAAACGTTCACTTTGATAGGAATACTACGGTTCCAACGGGTAGCTTTTGAGACCACGTCTAAAGAGTTATCATCTATCAGGGAACGAACGGATGCAACAGAAAAGCCATTAGAGGTATCCAACGACCACAACCAAGAATCATTATGGTCCGTTAACGAGACAGCCCCAATAACAGATAACAAGGAAGTAAATTGGCTCTGTTCAGCACCTCCTATAGGATGTCGACGAAGAAAAGAGGACCAGTCGCTAACCTAAAGCTGATTCGCAACACAACAACCTTTATCATTATCAAGCATAAAAATTCGCGGGAATTGCAATTTGAGAGGCCGATCTTCACACCAAATGTCCTCCCAAAAACAGGTGGAAACACCATTCCCTATTTTCCTGATACATAAAGAAAGTAAGTCCGTACCTTTACTTTTAAGCTTCTTAACAGATGATATAATATCACCCCAAGTGCTGTGATGAGAGGAATGGCCAAGCTCCTCATCAATACCTCCATTTGGCCCGTAGATATTTTAACAACTTTGGCCCAAAGATCAGTAGACTGACATAAGAACCTCCATAACCACTTGAATAGGAGCCCTATATTTAAAGCAAAGATACTTTCGACACTAAGACCTCCCAGCTTCTTACTCACTAAACATTTCTTCCAACTAACCCATGTCATCTTTTTCTCACTTTCATCACCACCTATAAAGAAATTATTACGCATCATCTCCAGCTTGTTTTGAATAGTCACATGCATTATATAAATCGACATATAATAAGTTGGAAGATTCCCAAGAACCGACTTGATCAAAGATAAACGACCACCGATAGATAATAAGCGAGCTTTCCATTTAGATAACTTAGAAGAAAACTTCTGAATAATTGTGTTCCAGTTGGAACATCGTCTCATATTACATCCAACCGGAACACCAAGATAAATCAACGGCAGATTGGCAACCCCACATCCAATAACTTTAGCCATATTTGAAACATCCTCATTAGAAACACAAACGCCTAGAATTTTGCTTTTTTTGAACGTTAATTTTGAGCCCGGATACTAAGTAAAAACAACAGAGCATACAAAGCAGGTTATGAACATTAGATTGAGCCCATTCACCCATGAAAATAACGTCGTCGGCATATATCAGGTGTGATATATTCCTATTACCTTGCCCAATTGACACACCCCTAAAAATGCCCGTTTCCACAGATTTGCACGTGATCGCATGAAAACCTTCCATAGCCAAGATAAAGAGAAATAGAGATAGAGGATCTCCTTGTCTTAGGCCTCTAAAAATCTTGAACGGAGATCCATTTATAAGAACAGAAGAGCGAGCGTTACGAAGGCATCCATGAATCCAAGAGCGCCACTTAAAACCAAAGCCAAGCTTAGCCATAACCAGATCAAGGAAGTCCCATCGGATATAGTCGAATGCTTTCTCGAAATCAACTTTGAAAACCATAAGCTTTTGTTTACGTTTACGATACCACGCTATAACTTCATTCAATATATTTCAAGTACTTTGCCGCTTCAAGCAAACAATTTAAAATCGAAGACACATATCCACAAACCTTAGTTTAAGAGTCGATTTAAATTTAAAGCAAACAAAAGTTGAAAACTTTCCCAAACCAAATTCTGTGAGGACTTTAATCAAACACATGGTAGGCACCAATCCATCTAGCCATGAACCACAACATCTTCACCATATATCATAATCCACCATCACATTCATCAAACATATGGTATTGCAAACCATCCTATTTCCTAAAACAAAAATAGAAACAGAAAAATTAGAATTTATAGGTGAAACCCAAAATCAAATATTAAAAATTAGAAAAATTAGAAACAAATATGGATTTATGTAGATGTTGATTTTGCAATTTTAATTTGTTAATTAATCATTGAAGGTGTTGATGGTTTGGTGAATCCTGTTGGGAAAAATGTGTGATGTTATGTGTGTGTGATAAGAATCAAGATGAATCTGGAAACTAAGCACGTACCAAGAAGTATTAGTGGGACGGTGGATAACCGAGTCAAGGGGTACGTGGACGACGCCTGGATTAGTTGAGAGACGAAGCGGGAGAGATAATGGATCAGGTTTTTAATAAAATATTCCAAATGGATCGAGTTTGGATCGGGTTTTTAATAAAATATTCCAAACGGTTCGAGTTTTTAATAAAATATTCCAAAGAATATTTCCACATAACTTTTTTTCACGCTCTAAAGAAGCGTGTACTTCGATATAATTCATTTATAAGCGTGTATTTATGAGTTAAAAGATGTGAATAAATAAATATTTTTTTGTAGTGTGCATTGTTACGGAGTATTTTTTATTGAACATGTAAGTATATATCTTTTGATGGATGCAAGAAAAACTTCATTCGATAAATCCTAACACCGACTTAGAATTAGCATTTTCCTTTTCGTTTAGTTTGATTAAGATTTCAATTGTTGTTTGATTGCCTATTATGGAAAAGTTTACGATATATGTGGTTCTTGGGTGAGTTAGTGTATCATTTTTAGATACGTTGCGTAAATTGTTTCAAAATCAAAGTCCGATATTTTTTTAGAACGACAAGTATAAATCAAAGTCTGAGATTATATGCCCTGGTGGTCGTAGTGGTAAAATATGTATTCGATGCCATGTCAGACTTTTATGGCGCGTAGCTTATGTACTTAATTAGTAAGTTTAGTGACACATACACTAGCTGAAACAATATGATCTTGTGCTACATCTCTAAAGTTATAGTTCGTCCGTTTTGTATATTTCGAACCACCACTAAATGGCTTAGTGGTAAGGTTATAGTTTCCTTAAAAGAGGTCAAGAGTTCAAATCTCGCTAGGTGTGTACATTGGGAGGTGAGCAGAGAAGCGTCTGAAACTGCTCCTAGATTAATCCAGTGAGACTGCTACATGTGAGTCAAAAGGGCTCTCTTCATAACCTGAACAAAAAACCCCATCCGTTTGACTAGCAATCCAAATACACAAACACTAGTTAATTCTTTTCTTCAAACCCGTATACACTTTTTAAGACTTGATACAACGGTACACAAATTTCTTTCGATAATCAATACACGTACACACAACACACATACACTCAATAGTAATGGATATGAAACTCTAAGTGAAATTAAGCGATAGTATACGAAGAAAATAGTGTAGCTATGAAGAGCAAAACGAAAGTGACATAAAATGGTAGATTTTTTGTGGTAGCATTAGATGATCCCGTACTTGTTCCTGGGGTGGTCTTTGATCCGCTTCCTGAAAGATTATCTCTCAAACCATAAGAGAATACAAAAAAAAGAAAAGAAATGATTTTACGATAAACCAAGACACAACTTAAATGGTTCACCTGAAGAAGGTGTATCTGATGGCGTAGAACTAGTTGGGCCGTTAGCACCCTCTGGTACACATAGTTCAAATAACGACATGTTAATACCAATGTTCCAAAGTAGCATACTATATAAGTGCAATAAGTTGTTTACAGGATATTCTCAAGATATATAATACGAGAAAAGATGACATACCAGTACAACGGCTAACCGGGGGTGTTTGGATATTGCAAGCACTTGGTAGTGCTAAAGCCAAAGTTTGGTTAATGTTCATACCCGTTGGTGCACCACTACCATCACCCGTAAATACGCAAAGGCATCGTGGTTGTGATTGAACCACGTTAGCTAGTTGTGTGCAACACGTAGTTGTTGGGGTTGATGAGTTTCCAGTAACATAGCTAAGGCATGGACTCATGCTCACTAGTGCGGCATTGCACCCCGATTGAGCCATGGTAACACCCCATAGCAGAACCAAGACTAGACCAAATACCTCAAATTTACTTGAAGCCATTGTTCAAGGGGTACTTTTAGTATATATTGATGAATATGATTCTAAGCGCTTTTAAAGAGATTTATATATGTTAATGTGGGATTTTGGTGACCTACTTTTGTTAATTACCAATAAACAAGTGGTGTAGCTATGCAATATGCAATGACATTCACTGATGACATTTGTAGTTTGAGATTATTAATTTGTTATAAAGGTAAGTTTTATATTAAGAACCTATATTTATTTCGAAAATGTTGGGCGAGTGCATATGGATAATATTTGTTATTATAAACGGTACTAATTAAAAGACTACGTATCAAATCAAGCATGATAATCTAGTCAAAATGAAATGAATCAATTCAATTTTCTCACCAACATTTAAGGATGCATTGAACATTCAATATTGACCATGATTACAATCAAATCTTAGTTTTTTAACCCTTTTTTATCAATGTTTAAAAACCCAGGTTAACTGTATGGTTCACGCAGTTGAATCACCAACATGTTTGGTCACCACAAGCCGGTTTTGAGGAAAAAAACTCGGCTGAACCGGTTAAATAGAAAGCAGGTTCATGCCAATTAAAAAACCGGGTTTTGAAACATTGATTTTTCCTTCATGTCTAGTAGTCATCTATCTAAAACATTGTTTAACGAGGGGGTTTGCCCGCGCTCCGCTGCGGGGCGTTTGCAACCCCCTCTCCCCTCTCCGCTCTTCAAACAAAATATTATAGATAGAAACTGAACAGTTTGTAACAAACACAATATAGTAATAGCAATACTCCAACCAACAAATAAGTTTGACTATTCCAACTCCAACCAACAAATAAGTTTGTATACATACATTTGAATGACTATGATATGACAATGCAATATATAGAAAACACAATCGAAAAAGAAAAAAAGAGAGTAGCATACACCCGTCTTTCGGCGGGAAGATCAAGTGACATTCGTTGTATTCTCTGCATTATTCCGCATTTACCTGCATTCAGCAAAACATCAGTAAGTCGTGGAACAAAATATATAGAATATGAAAAGAAAAAAGTAGACGTGGCAAAAACGCGAGTTGAGCAGGCTGATTAAGTAACATCCTGAAAAAAATTGTGTCAACACAATCAATACTATAAAAGTATAAAGACCAAAATAGGCTGAAAAATTGTGCTGCTCTTTTTAGCAGTAAAGACATACCCTATGCTGCTGGCTACGGTGGGGAAGAATGTGTTGTGCCTTTCTCGAAGATCATCCTAAACATTGGTATCAAAACATATTGCGAAGCAAACCTGTAAGGAAGAATTGCAAATTATATTAAGAAGTAATGCGTCGAATATAGGTATTTCATATCAGATTTATATATGAAAATTTGTGAACTTTTACAAAAGTTAGCATTGCGAAACAAAGTTGATGAGTGTTTCATGACACCTTTTAGTTCCGCCCTTGCATATAAATATGTATATTGGTTCGTGTTTGAACCTTTCTTTTCTCCGTATTATGTGACTAAAATGGTTTTATTGACATGCTTTTCAAATCTTTAAAATTTGCAGCTAGACGTTTGAGTAGAAGACGATAAACGTTGCCCCATGAAGGTGTTCAAGATCAGTGTACATATGCGAACATCAATTGCTTTTCTGCCGGAAGATTTTATTATGTTTTTTTTTTTTGTGAATATTGCATGTTGTGTATTAAACTTTAAGTAAATTTGTATTTTACTACTTTGATTCAATTTATCATCTGTGAGAATCGGATAACTGGATAATGATTAAATTTTGATCGTCGCATATATCTAAAGAAGGCGTGTCAGAAAAAACGTAGAGCTAATAATTAAAACTGAAAATAAGTTCATGAGATGCTTTTTTATCTGTCAAACTTTTCAGCCAGGAACCGTTATCATCCGTGACAGGCCCTGTTATCTCTGACATTATGTTTGTAAATAAGCGTAAGCTGTTTTAAAAGGGTGTTTGGGATTGCTTAGTTAGGCTCTAATCTGCTAATTAGCTTTGAGCAGATCAGCAATTTTGAGTCATTGGCATGTGCATCAGTTTCCTCTGTATAACTTCTATTAATTGCATCAGTTGTTATAATGTACAAACTCTCTAATACATTTAGCAATATACCTTTGCTTCATGAGTGCTAGACATCTATTTGCATTGGCCTAAACTCAATGCCTTGAACAATAACGCCATAGAAATCGCTTCCATCCGAATTCAAAGTCATGGTCAGTGATTTGTGACCTTCTAATTTATGTAATGATTTGGACAAGATCACCTCCTTCCAACCATCATTCCTCTGCTTCATCCAGTTGTGTGCAATATCATCCATGAAGTCTTTTTGCATTATAGGATCTTCACTTATTCGCATATTTGATGAGTTATGGGATCTATTGTAGTTCTTTGGCACGATCATTGGTATGTTGATTGGTTCACGAGAATTCAAATGTGCAAACATCATACCACATTCTTTGTTATCCAAACGACAATATGCTCTTACCATACGCCTGTCGTTATGCCATATGTGGGCTTCTGCAATTTTGAAGACAAGGTAACATGCATAAACATTCCCATGCGACAACAAGCCTGGTTCAAGTTCACATTCGAAACTATACGAACATTCGGCTTGAAGTTGTATCACCTCTTTGAATCTGTAAAGTATAAAGTTAAGATTACTAGAATATGTAGAAGAAAAACAAGAGTTTATTTCTGCAAAATGTAAAAGGTATATCACAGTGCATGTATCTGTAGTGTAAGAAGAGTTTATTTCTGCAAAATGTAAAAGGTATATCACAATGCATGTATCTGTAGTGTAAGAACCTGGATTCAGTTAGCGATAACCTATCAAAATCTTTAAAATGAGCATCATTGCAAAAAACCTCTACAGCAGGTAGCATATAACATTTCCTTCCGTTAGATTTGCAAAGGGAAAACCACTGTTCAAACACGAAGATCATAAGATTCCTGATTATGGTATCGTATGCATATGACAAGTATAACGCTAGCAATACTATGGCTGCAAGTCCTTGCAAAAATTTTATTTGGGGTTCTATAAAAAAATGATACTCACTACTACAGTGTACTATGTTTGCTGTTTGGCAAGAGAGGCATGCAAAACTGTTTGCACAGGATAAAAGGGAAGCTGAATATGAGCAAGTCTGCTTTTATTTCTGATGCTACATTTGGATACAAGTTAAAATTTGGTCTGAATCTGATTATGGTTTGAATTACCGATTTATATGTTTTTTACAAATCTTACCAGAGGATTTGTCATTCAAAACTAGCTTATTGATGACTTTTGTGATTCATTGATAAACTTCACACTCACAAAAAATATATAACCTTGGCGACCCTCTCTAGAACATACTTAATCTCAGTTTGTTAAAAAATCAGTGATGATTTGATTACCTTTCGGCCATTATCAATAAGTATCCCATCACAAAGAAGAAAGTAGAGCTCCTTTTCAGTGGTGTACTCCATATGCTTGTCTGATCTATGAATTATATCTTGATAATCACTTGGCATAATTTTCTCGAAATCTAAATCTTCATCTGATATTGATACACCTTCAAGTCCTACAATCCCATTATGTACTTCCGTCTGTAATTAAGTTAAAATAAGAATAGAAAATCAAACCATATTCTTGAACTGAGTTTATAACTCATCAATGAAGAGTATAATAATATACTCGATAATAACGGCTTGTTCCAAAAGAGAAAAATACCGGCTCTACAGGTTGAAACTCAATTCCATGAATCAAGATATCAGGCGATTCTTCTGCTCCAAAACTTGAAATTTTATTTATCACGATGTCAAAATTGGCATTCTTGTCACCACTGACAAATTGCCACAATCTAATATTCATCCACCCATCCTGTCTTTGTTCAGCCAAATGTATAGAGGATACATTCAACTCTTCACATTTCCATTTTATCCTCATCCACTCTGATGACTTACCATACATAACTTGATGTTCCCTTTGGAAAGAAAACACCAAGCTGGCTCCATACATGATGCCAGAGGATAGCACACTAGTAGCTATTCGGCATTGTATTTTAAGGTTTTCTTTGTAAGGAAACCGCACCACCTCTGAAAATCTGCAACTTGTATTTATATCAATACAAGTGCTTACGAAATATTAATCATGGCACTTTATGAACAAAAAGATAGAGAAGTTACCTGGAGTTATTTCTTGATTCCCAATTATACTTTTTTGAAGACGGATATAGAAATGTTCTTGGGGATATCAATTCACATTTTGATCCTTGATCATTTATTGAAAAAAACTGTTTATAAGAAGCAGGTACAAACTAATTAACGTTACATGATTATGAATTCAGGCATACAATGTATGAGCGTAATTTTTGGAATTATGAATTCTAAACTTATATATACGTATGCCGTCTTATTAGTCAATTAACAAAGTGTAAGAGTGTAGATTTGTAAAAATTTCACCATCCATGTATGATTCATTTTGTAGGTCTTCAACAAACAAAGTACTGTAATTCATACGGATCGTGTTACTCTCCCTATTATCAAATTTATTTGTAGTCGTAGTAATGAAGCATAACAAATGAATAAAACTTAAAGGATTCATCACGTACTCTTTTCATATTATCAAAGAGAATTCCCTTGTGAAGAAGCCTTAAAACTTTCTTTTTGGTAGCATTGACTGCGAGCGGGTTCAACATGTTTATTATATCTTCAGTGTCCTGACGTAGTGTTGGCTCCCCATTTTCATATTTGAACCTCCAATTTTCATAAGAGTCGAAATCCTATTCACATACCACCAATCAAAACTACGATTTGTTTTCGTAAATTAAAATTAAGGAAGTTTAAGACTAACAAATAAATAGGCATAGCTTCATCATACTAAAAGATAAAGAGATATACTTAAAGTAACATGATATCGCTGGATATATCATTTATTGTATTTCTATCATGCGGAAGGGATCTATTGAGAAGAAAAATTAAAACGAGAAGTATTTCTAGGCATTCTGAGATTTCTTGCAAACTTCCAGATGGATATTAAACCCCTAATGGTAGTGAAAAGGAGGATAAATAATTACTTGATCTCCAATTGCAATTTCAAGCTTTTTAATGACATCCGCCATCAGTGGTTGTTCTTGCCGCTCTCTCTGCAAACATTGATATGCAATTAGATGAGTATCAATTTGTTGTTGTGGCCATAAGATCCATTCGTTATAAAAAATCATGTAATGTAGCTTAATTACCTCGATTCTCAGTATATCTTCAAGCTCTTTCGTGACAAGTTCTATGGGAGGTCGTTGTTCTCGATCATCCAGCAAGCATCTGTAAGCAATAGCTGAAAATCTGTCCATGGAATATCTGGTCATTTGTTCTCTTATTCTAGGATCAACAATCTTGTCAACTTTATTATTTCTATAATATTCTTTGGCCAACATTGCTGATAACAAGAAGCCATCATGCCTGGATTGTTTTTTCTTTTTAGTGACATCATTCAGGACCCTAATGGCGCACAGTCTCCCGCATAAAACTTCGAACAGTACCATACCAAAAGAATATACATCTGATTCTTTCTTCAAGACGCCACTGATGCTGTATTCGGGTTCACAATAACCACGTGTACCCCAAGCACTTCTAAAAAAGTTATCATCTCCATATGAATTTATTGAACATAACTTGGACAATCCAAGATCAGAAATCTTAGCAACCAAATTCTCATCTAGCAAAATATTTGCACTTTTTATATCCCCATGAATTGTGGTTCGATGCTCTTGATCATGATTATGGAGGTGATCTAATCCCCGAGCTGCACCCACACATATTTCGAGTCTTTGCAGCCACGTAAGAGTATCAGTACATGTTAGATACTTATCTAAACTTCCATGTTGCGCGTATTCATAAGCAATAATATTCTCTCCTTGCTCGTTGCAATAACCGACAAGAGAGATGACATTTTCATGGTCTTGACAAAATAGAAACTGAATCGCTGTCAAAAAATCCTCTATCCGTAGTCCTAAATTCGGATCCAACCTCCTCACAGCAACAATGGTATGTTTTCCATAGACAGAGAGTTCTCCTTTGTACATCTTACCGTATCTTCCATATCCAATACACGTTTGGAAGTGATTTGTTGCTTCTTCTATCTCCTTAATTGGCTTTTTCAGTAGTGACATTTTGTCCGCGTTCTATCAATTTAAAACATAATGAATTTTCTAAAATTACTGTATCTATATATTGAAAATTTAGAGTTCCATTGGTCAGTCTAACTCGTATGCGCAAAGATCAACTAACAAGACAATGATGAGATATATTGAAAATTTAAAGTTCCCGTATTCTCTTTTGAATTTATCACGTGTCTGTCCAACGTAGGAATTACTTTCCTACATAGAATAGAGATGATTTGCACATAAAACATTTAAGTTCATACACACCAAAAAATTTATTTTTAGAACTTACCCATACTTTTCTTTTGTTTGGTGTTTGGTTTGTTTTTCCCAGCTTTGAGGCCCTTTATTGTATTTTTTTTTTGTCAGGCTCCTTGCTTGGCTTGTTTTGTTAGTAAAATTTGCAGTTCAAAAAAATAATTAATTATTGTACAGGGAAAAAATTAAGGATGGCAATTGCTGACCCAACATGAAACACGACCCGATACCGACACGGAAATAAACAGGTTAAGGTTGAGGCTAAACAGATTTGGGTTGTAAAAATGGGTCGACACAACTAACCCGTTTGAAGTGTCTCAATGAATTATATATAGTTGCATATACCATAAAACCCATAGATATAAGACTTACTTGACGCTCAAATACATATTCAAGTTCTTCCACGATATCAGCCATTGATGGACGTTCTGAGCGTTCTCTTATCAAACATTGATATGCAATTCTTGAGAACCTTTTTAAACACTCAGGTAAAATTTGGTCCTTTATACTATTGTTAATTATAGTATCGATTTTCCCTTCTTCGTAGCACTTTTGTGCCAGTTTTGATAATAGTTGAGGAACACCTTTGTGATGTTGTACACATAGTCTTCCGCAGAGAACTTCAAATAACACGACACCAAAGGAATAGACATCACATTCTTTTGTCAAGTAGCCTGTCTCAACGTATAGTGGGTCGCAATACCCCATGGTTCCAACACCATTAGAGATAAGAAAAGTGAATTCCTGGTTAGCAAGACCAATTTTGGAAAGACCAAGATCTGAAATCTTAGCTTTCCAATGTTTGTCCAATAATATGTTAGCGCTTTTAATGTCACGGTGTATGACTCTTTGTTGAGTCCCATTAGGATCATGAAGGTATTTTAGTCCACGTGCAGCCCCGATGCATATATAAAGTCGTTGATTCCAGGACAGATTGTTACTACTTAGATAAAAGTCGAGACTTTTGTTAGATAGATACTCGTACACGAGGATATTCTCACCATTCTCATCACAAAATCCCAAGAGAGATACGAGGTTCTCATGCTTGTAACGACAAAGCATCATGATCTCTTTCCAAAACTCAACTGTGCCTTGACCAAGTGATCTATCCAAACGTTTTACAGCAACTAAAGTGACCCCCAGTAGAGGTAGGACAAGTTCTCCTCTATAAACCTTCCCAAATCCACCCTGACCGATACAGTTGTTGTCTCCAAATTCATTGGTGGCAGATTTTATGTTTTTGAGTGAAATCTTGAGATGTTCGAACTCTTTCATGGAAGACATTGTATTATTGATTGTGATGATGATAAGAAGAAAACAAATAGTACGTCTAAATAGCAAAGTCAAGTCTGTCCACTAAATAATACGGAGTAGAAGAAAAGTAAATGATGGAACATATATTTTGTTGGAAGATTTAAGATCACAAAGTCTTATCTGTGTATTTTATAATACTAATGTAATTCATAACTCTAGTTTAAGTTTAGCAGACCCATTGTACATATAAAGGCTGCACGTTTATGGTTTGGGCCAAAGGCCAACAGACCCTTATTAAGACAGTTAGTTATTACAGTTATTTGACAGTTGCTTTTTGAAAAGACACAACTGTTGAAACAATTGAACCAACACATCTTTTCATAAAGACACCTGTTAACATAGTATAAATAGGATTGTATGTATGACAATTTCTAATCAATCAAAGTATTACAGTTATACCTTGTGCTAGTTTTTCCTCCAAATTCTCATACTGCAAAAATCGCTGACTTACATATAAGAACCAAACACCCCTTTCTGTCTATCCTAACATGGTTAATACAAATTCCTTCATAGAGGGCAAGTGGTCAAGCCTCAAATCACCAGGCTGTAGCACTTCTAGTATGTGGCATCAGAGCAAACCTGGGAGACCTTTAAGAAAGAAGATGCAGCATGTTTTCATTCAAAGACAATTGAAAAGAGAAAGAGAGGCACGACTGGGAAATTGCATAAGGCAAATAACCCGTGATTGCAAAGAAATGTTGAAGAGAAAAATGGAAGAAATAGAATTATATAATTCTACTATCAATCAGCTACAACCCAATAACATCCTTAGGAGACACAAGTGTTTTAAGTGCAGACAAAGGGGACATGTTGTCAAAAACTGCCCTATGAAGACTCAAAGTGAAGGGACAGAGATGTTTGGCAACAGAAGTAAGTCTGCACAAGTGATAAGTGAAGGTTTCATGGCAACAAAGCATTTGTCTAGCTGGTGGAATTTTGGATTTTAGTCAACAAACTACACCAACAATGTTATATACTATCAAGGATAAGCGCAGTAGCATTTTGATACCATAGCGATACCGTTTTTGATGTATCAAACTTTTTTCCAACTCAAATTCAAAGTCCTGTTCTTGAAACCGTATCTTAGGCCGATATAAGTATCGATTCCGGTATAACAGTACTAAAATGGATAAAGAACCTTCATACTTAATAATATAGTATTTAACCAACTAGTATAACACTATTGTTGTCACTCTTTGTAATACATAGATGTGAGAAAAATAGAGGTAAACAAATGTATTGATTTTGCACAAGTTTGATTGCCATAGTCATATTATTTGTGCAAGGAACATACGTAATCAAATAACCAAAGTGATTTGACTTTTAACCTCTATATGATGACACTTCACATTGCATTACGATTTATACAAACTATTAATAATGTATTTGGTAGCTCAAAGTTTATAACCTAAGAAGCATAGAGTATATATCAGTTGTGGTTATTTATAGATATTACGTTGTAGCTAGTCTGGTATACTCTCAGCATATGAACTGATTTACCTACCTATTAGTCCATCTTGTTAATTTAGGTTAATCCCTATATCTCTCTTATTATCATTATAACATAATATATACAATACAATTATTGGAGAATAAGATAACTAGGTTGGCTTAACCCACTAGAATAATAAACATACTAGATGGGCTAAATAAAACTCCGTAATACGCTAATACACCCGGCAGTTGAAACGAGAGCTCTTCGGACGATCAAGCTAGATCGAAATTCAAGAAACAAAGCACGTGGAAGGCCTTTGGTAAAAAAATATGCATACTTATAACGAGAAGGAACATGTAAGACAAGAAGCTGCCCAAAAGCCACAAAGTCACGAACAAAATGTATGTCGATCTCAATATTCTTAGTACGTTGATGCTAAACCAAATTAATAGACAAATAAATTGCACTAACATTATCACAATAAACAAGAGTGGCAGTAAATAGAGGAGCATGAAGCTCGCGTAAAAAGTTATGCACTAAGCAGTCTCAGCAACTACATTAGCAACACCCCAATATTCAGCCTCAGCACTAGATTGAGACAAGGTAACCTGGCGCTTGTCAGACCATGACAATAAGTTGTCACCAAGAAAAACACAATTGCCCGAGGTAGATCGGCGAGTGACATGGCAACCAGCCTAGTCAGCAACCGTATAAGCAGTAAGCTGAGTAGTAGACGAGACGTGTAGCTAAAGACCATGATCAATAGTACCACAAACATAGCATAGAATACGCTCAGCCAAATGTGGTTCATGTGGATCATGCATATGCAGACAAACCTGTTCCACAAAATAAGAGATATACGGGCGCGTAAAAGTGAGATATTGTAGGGCACCAGCCAAACTTCGATATAATGTAGCATCACTAACTGGATCACCATCGGATCCTAACTTAGACTTAATATCCATAGGATTCATCATGTGGGTACGCTCAAGGATTTCCACAACATAAAAACATTATAATAAAAACAATTTCTATCTCTATTCTAACTGAATTTCCCGCGTTTATTTCACCATTAAAAAACCTTTAAAAACTCATTTTCCTGCCTTTTTTCTCTGAAATTTTCAACTTTTATCTATGCATTAGATTTATTGTGATGATCCGCGTAGTTTGCTGATGGTTTTAGTTAAATCTCTCTAGGTTTCATTTGGTTAATCTCATTTGAATCATCGTTACACTATTAGCCTGATTTTGACCTAATTTTTTGATAATCTGTCAATAGATTTGGTTGTTAGCTAGTTTTTTCGAAGTAATTGTGTATATAATGGTTCGAATTTCTGATTCATAGCATCGTCAATCTCAACAGAAAATTAGGGTTTCGACAAAGTTTAATGATCACATAATTGGGAATTTGTGCCATAGGAGTACTGTAAGTACGCAGTAGACGCACAGGTATATATTTCAACACAATTAAATAAAACCATATTAAAAAAAAACTACATTTACACCCACCTATTTGTTTTTTATTCCCTCCTGCCGTTTTATGTATTATTCTTTTTTATTTTTTTTTATTTTCTTCTCTGAAATAGTTCAAACTTTTTTATCTAATTGTCACTTTAGATTATTAAATTGTGAAATACTTCACGTAAAAAAAAGTAGGGGGGGGGGGGGGGGAATCAAAACAAAAAACCAGTCACCAGTCGAAAGTCAGATTGAATTACGTTACCCACAACAACGCACCACCAACAAATCAAAAGCGTTTCATATATGGTTCAAAATCTACATATGAAAGATAAATATCAAACAGAAATCCATCGTGTATTACAATGGACTAATAAGCCTAATATGACCGAACTAAATTATTTCTTATTTTTAGATTAATATAAAACTAAATGTCATATAGAATTGGTTGTTAGCAGCATAGTTTTTTTTTTTTTTACTATTTTTATTTATTTAATTTTTATTTTTTTTTATTATATTTTATTTTTATATTTATTTATTTTTATTTTTATTTTTTTATTTTTAATTTTTTTTTATTTTTTTTTTTAATTATTTTAATAATTATTTATTTTAATTTAATATTTATTTTTTAATTTTTTTTTTTTTTATTTACTTTAAATAATTTTTATTTTTTTTATTATTTTCTATTTTTTTTTTTTTTTTTTTATTTTTTTTTTTTTTATATTTATTTTTATTATTTTTATTTATATTTTACAATTTATATTTATATTTATTTTTTTTTTTTTTTTTTTTTTTTTTTTTTTTTTATTTATTATTTTCTTATTTTTTAGGAGATATATATTTTTATTTATTTTTTATTTTTTATTTTAATTTTTTTTTTATTTTTTATCATTTTTTAGGGGATTTTTATGTTTTGTTTTATTATTTTTATTTAATTTTATAAAAAAAAAAAAAACAAAAAGAAACGACTCCCCACCCCAAATATACTCACCATTACACTCCTACCCAAAATCAGAATCCACAACACACCTCCAACTCAAACAGCAAACATCGCGGACAACGACACAGATCCACAAACATGTAACACCCAAAATAGAATGCTGTCAAAATAGCCATAAAAAGGAAGATACACTGAACGACCAACTGCGATGAAAAAGTAAAAGTGAATAGTATAATTGAAAAGACTTGGTTAGATAAGGGTAAATCAAAACTGATAAAAAAAAAGAACAATGAGAAATTAGGTGATGAAAACAAAGACATGCGAGGATCCACACATAGGTAAAATAACATAAAGATCGGATTCAAAAGGATAGAGAAAGTGTTGTTCTAGAAGGAACAACCAGCAGGAGCTAATAAATAGAACCAGTTGTAATCTACAATATACCTAATAAATCCAGAAATAAAGAAAAACAGACAATAAATGAATCAACAGAAAATACCATATAGAAAAATTTAATGTACACCAGTAGATCTAAATACGTTAAAGAAACAAAGACGGCCATCTAGGGCCAAAACGGACAACAACAAGTACCATAACGAACTAAGATAGATAATACCCAAGTTTAAGAATGACAAATGCACCAATGCATAATAAGAATAAAGAGAAAGATAGAATCCAAAGACTTAAATATTCATACATTTTATCCACCATAAAAATTCTTAACTAGGCCGGGGGAACATGAGTTAAATGCTAAAAAAAAAGGATTAGAGTAAAAGAGCAAGTGTATGAGGAAACAGATACAACTTGTTAGAAATAAGCGAACAGTCATATATGTAAAAAAGTAGTTAACTAGTGAAAAACACATGAACTGATGGAGATACTACTTTGATGGGTAAAAAATAAAAGAGTGGGGAGGGAATTTGTGTGTGTTTTGGATGATGTGTGGTGGGTTATTTATTGTCATATATGAAAAATAATGAATGTGTGGGGGGGCATGGGTTTGTGTTGGGTGGGCTAAAAATCCTACTAATAAATGCTAGAAGACTTTAGAGGTATTAATTTGTTTATATAATGTGTGGACCCCATTTCAAGGGAATTTTCTCAATAATACCCACTACTACGCATTTCACAGTCCACAACCACCAACACACCATCCGCCATGTACATCCATCCACATTGTAGGTGAAAAAGGTGTATTAACCCATGTAAAACCGACCCGTACCACCGTTCCCCCCTCCCAACGAATATAATAACCACCCAAGCAACCACGAGATGAATAGGGAAGCCCCACACCCGGCCTCACGGACCGCCGTATGATGACCGGAAAGAGTTATTTGGAAGGCCACGGATTCCCTAAAGACCATAAGCACTGGAGGGACAAAATTCAAAATGGGGTGGTGCGGCGAATAAAAAGAAAGATAAAAAATCTGGATTGTGAATGGAAGGGTGGAAGGGTGTACAATACCGCGTTCGCTAGTTTTAGCCGTTGGCAAGAGAGGGCTCGGGGGGTGGGGGGGGGGGTCGTTAGGGGTAATAGTATTGCTAGGGGCACTACAAAGGGGGGGGGGGGGGGGACTTGGGGGGGAAAACACAAAGAACGGTAGCATAAAACCATCCGGCCACCCAAGACCCAGCGCCATCATCCCACAGCACCCCATCCCCCCGGAACAGTTACCTGCCCCCAATGTACATTACTCCACCAACCCCCCACTTTATACACACCCTTTATCACATTTGGAAGCCACGGATCCTAAAACCATACCAATGTGGGTCAAAATTCTTAATGTGCCAATTAAAGCTTGGATTGTGAAGGGAATAAGTACAATACCTAGTTGCCTTGGCAAGCCTCTGATAATAGATGCTATCACTACAACTTTATGCCAATCTGGGTCAGGAAAAATTGGGTATGCAAGGGTGCTAATTGATATAAGTGTTAAAAAGGAATTCCAAAGTGAAGTGAAAATTTGTTATAAGGATAAGGAGAATAAGACAATTGGAATGAAAAAGGCTAAAGTTGAGTACTTATGGAAGCCTCCAACTTGTCAACACTATGAAGTATTTGGGAATAATGATAAGGAATGTAAGGTGAGGCCTATTAGTGTTGAAGAGTTTATCGAAAGAGAAAATCAGTTGAATAAGCAAAGAGAGGAAAACGGAAAGAATGGGTAGTTCATTGAGGTTCAGAGGAAACATAAAGGGGGTTATCAGAATAATTCTAGTAATGTAAATTTTATGTATATGCCTAAACAAAAGAATGTTGAAGATAAAGAAAAGCTGGAAAAGATGAACGTGGATAATAACATAAAGGAACAACAAAATACAGGGAATAAAATGGAAAAGAAAGCAAATGATAAAACAGGAAAAGTAGATAAGTCTACTAATATGTTTGCAACTTTGGTTGAGACTAAGGCTAGAGATATTGATAATTTGAATGAACTAAAGGAAAAGAGTGTGGTGGACACTATTATTGCTAATAAAAAGAGACCAACTGGTGAATGAAACCAGAGATTGGAACCAGAACATGTGGTACTATTTTAATGAGCAATGGGAGAAAATGGTTAGGAAAAATAAAAAAGGAAATGGAACTAAGAATCAAATGAAAAATGATGTATTGGAGGATGATAATAATATTGTTCAGAATATGACTGCTAAGGATTTCAAAAGTTCTTATAATGACGTTCTAAAGAATGATCATTTGGGAGGTATGTCAGTCAATAACCTTGTAAATGAATCTTAAAACTGCTGTTTGAAATATTAGAGGTATGAAGAAGACCTCTAAGCAAAAAGAAATAAAAAAACATAATAAAGAATGAAAGGTTAAGTATGTGTGTTGTTATTGGGACTCATTTAAAAGAACAAAATAAAGAGAGTCTGTGATAGGGTGTTTGGGAATTGAAGTTGGATAAGTAATATTAAAAATAGTCCTAGGGGTTGTAGGATTATTTTGGGATGGGATCCTAGTATCCTGAGTATTATGGTCATTCATACCACTAAACAAATTGTGTTTTGTTTAGTGGAATCTATTATATCTAATCATAAGTTCTTTGTTTCTATTATTTATGCCTTAAACAATAGGAGGGAGAGGAAGATTTTATGGAATGACTTGAAAAATCAAAGTAATAGTATCAACAATAAACCATGGGCTCTGATGGGTGACTTTAATGTCACCTTAAGAGTTGATGAACACTCTGCTGGTGGAGCTTTTGCATCCGCTGATATGCAACAATTCCAAGCCTATATGAATGATATTGAAGTCATGGATTTGAGAAGGACTGTATTTCATTTCACTTGGACTAAAAGTCTGAATAATCCTAATTCTCACATATTAAAGAAGTTGGATAGAATAATGGGGAATGATCTTTTTGTGGAGCTTTTCAAGGATGCTTATGCCTGTTTTTGCCATACCTCATTTCTTGTCACAGTCCTGTAATACTGTGTTTTCCAACTGCTCTACACAAGAAAAAAAGGCTTTTAAGTTTGCAAATTATGTTGTTGATAAAGAAGACTTCATTACAGAGGTGAAGAGGGGATAAGAGATTCAAGCTCAAGGTTTTAAGATGTTTAAATTGGTGACTAGACTCATAATTTTGAAGAAACATCTGAGTAATTTGAATTGGAAGAATGGCAATCTAACTGAAAAAGTAGAAAGGCTGTCAAATAAGCTCAAGGTAGTCTAAAAAGATATTGATAATGATCCAAGTAACTGTGAGTTGAGGAAAGTTGGTGATAATACCCTGCTCAGTTATATGGAGGCTTGTAAAGATGAGGAAAAGTTGTTGTGAAAGCAAGCTAAGGTGGATTGGCTAAAAGAGGGGGACAAAAATAGAGCTTATTTCTATAAATTCATAGGAGGTAGAAGGCACCAGAGTTATATTTCTACTATTCATGATGAAGATGGTAACTATTTTGAAGGAAATGATGCAGCATACCAGTTTTTAAACATTTTTAAAAACTCGTAGGAGTTGGTGGTGTTACAAATGATGTGGAGGAATGCAATATTATCTTTGAAAAACAAGTTAATGTTGAGGATGCCTTGGGTATAATAAAAAGAAGTGACTAATAAAGAAATTCATGATGCCATCTGTGATATAGATGATAACAAAGCACCTGAACCAGATGGTTTTACATCAAAGTTCTATAAGAAAGCCTGGCCTGTAATTGGAGATGATGTGTCTAGAGCTATAAAGGATTTTTTCACAAAAGGAAGGCTCCTTAAAGAGATGAATGCTACTTGAATTGCTCTTGTCCCCAAAATACCCAACCCGTCTAAAGTTTATGAGTTTAGACACATTTCTTTCTGCAATGTGATCTATAAATGCATCACCAAAATCATCACTAACAGGATTAAGGGTGTTCTGGGTAAAGTGGTGGACCTTAATCAAAGTGCATTTATCCCAGGTAGGAATATAACTGATAATATATTGCTTACTCAAGAATTGCTTAAAGGTTACAGTTGGAAGAATGGTAAGTAAAGGTGTGCTTTTAAGATTGGTCTCTAAAAAGCCTATGGCACAGTGAATTGGAAGTTTATAGAAGATATCTTAAAGAAATTTGGTTTCCCTTGTAAAATGGTCAAATGGATAATGAAGTGTGTCTATACTGCTTCTTTTTCCATATGTCTAAATGGTGAGAGAGTTAGCTATTTTCAAAGTGGCAAAGGATTAAGGAAAGGAGATCCCATGTCTCCTTACCTATTTACCTTAATAATTGAGGTGTTCACACTGATTCTCAAACAAAAATCAATGCTAGTAGGGAATTCAAGTATCATACTGGCTGCAAAGAGCTGAAAATCACCCACTTATGCTTTGCAAATGATCTTCTGGTGTTATGCAATGGTGATGTTCATTATGTTGTTGTGATTAAAGAGGCATTGGATTTGTTTAGCCAAAGTTCTAGATTACATGCTAATATGAAGAAAAGTACCATGTTCTGTGGAAGTATGAAGGAGGGTGTGAAAAGAGATATTTTGAAAATTATGCCATTCAAATAAGGAAAACTATTAGTTAGATACTTGGGTGTCCCTCTAGTTACAAGGAAACTGAGTGTAAAGGACTACAAGTGTTTAATTGATAGAGTCAAGCATAAGATATTTGATTAGAGGAACAAACACTTATCTTATGCTGGAAGGCTCTAACTAATTTAGTCTGTTTTATCTGTTATGCATCTTTACTGGGCCCAAGTATTCCTACTTCCTAAAAGTGTAATATATGATATTGAAAAAGTGCTTAAGGGCTTTCTTTGGTGTCAAGGGGAGATGGAAAAAGGTAAAGCTAAGGTCTCTTGGAAAACTGTATGTAGTCCAAAAAATAAGGGAGGTTTAGGTTTGAATAATTTGAGAGATTATAATGAATTCCTGCTAGTTAAACCATTATGGAACATCATTGTGAAAAAACAGTCTCTTTGGGTCCAATTGATTAAAAGGATAAGGCTTAAAGGAAGAAGCATATGTGAGGTCTCTACTGATAATAAAGCTAGTCAGGTTGGAACTTCATGTTATCTCTCAGAGGGAAAATAAACCAACATATCAAGCATATTATTGGAGATGGTAAGCAAACTTCCTTATGGTTTAACAATTGGATTGACAATGAACATTTAAGCAAACATATTAACCATAGGGCCATTTATGATCAAAGATTGGATAGTCAATTGAAGGTTGTTGATCTATTTGATGGTGTTAATTGGATGTGGCATGTGGGATGGATGGAAAGATTTCCTATTTTACATTTGACCAATCATATAGTTTTGGATAGTAATAAAGCTGACATAATTGTATGGGTTGACAAGAAATATAAAAAAGGAACTTTGCAATCAGAAGAGTATGGAAGGATTTCTATAAAGACCAACCTAAAGTGAAATGGAGTTGATCTGTTTGGTTCTTACAATGTATTCCTAAACATGCATTTGTTCTCTTGTTAGCCATTCAGGGGAGGTTAACTACTCCAGACAGATTAGCTATATGGTATCTAGGAAAACAGATGTCATGTGCATTATGCAAGAAGGAATTGGATTCTCTTAATCATCTGTTTTTACTTGTGATTTCTCTAAAAGAGTTTGGGATACTTTAAAAGTGGATGCAAGGATCTGCACTATGGGTGGTCAATGGAAAGATACTATTAAGTATTTGGAAGACTTTTAAGCTGCTAACCAAATTTAGAGTGTGTTACAGAGGATTGTGATTGCTGCTTCTATTTATCATATTTGGATTGAAAGAAATAAAAGGCTTTTCTAAAATGTGGATAGAAGTAGTGAATCAATTACTGTTGCAATTTTAATGATGTAAGGTTAAAACTGACAAGCCTAAGATTTAAAAAGTCTACTACAGTTAATGAGGTGGACAAAGTATGGAACATTAAGTAAAATTTGTGAGATTAGGTATTTGGCATGAGGTGCTAATGCTTGTTGTTTCTGCCATACACTGTTATGCATCAAATATATAACAGTATGTTTCTTTACCAACCATTACAATGGTGTGTACCTTATACCTTGGAGTTTTTACTAGGTAGAAGTCTATATTGTCCCTTGTTGTTTTATCAAACTGGCCTTGGGAGGGTCTGCTAATCAATTTGGGTCAATTTCGCTTTTATTTGGTTTAAATGTACCATAAGGAAGGTGACACACATTATGGAGGGTAAATGGTTTGGGTGGGTAGTGTATGATGTTGGAATAGAGAGTGGTGTAAGATGACACTTTTTGGTCCAACAATACACTACCAAGGAGGTTAGGATGGATATAATTGACGGTGGGTTTTTTTGATTTAGTAATGCCTATTCATTTTGTTTTCTCTTATCTTAGTAGTGAAGTTAGGCTATTGATGGATTTGAGGAGCATATGGATAGGAAATGTAGCTAGATGAGAAGAGCCCCTCTTTTATTGTGAATGGGGGCTAAATCCTTCATGATGAGGTCTGCTTATAGCATCACATATTATTGTGGATGTGGGTTGAATGATTTATGTTTTGTTATAAGTATGGAAATGTAGTCATGAGGATTTGGTCAAATGGTGAACATTCTGGTGAACTTAGATTAGACAATGTCTTGTCTGATCTTATTTATGGTGTTTGGGGTTAACACCAGAGATAGTGTATAGTGATGTCCGAGATATAGTGATACCCGAGATTGATTTCTTAGGTTTATCCAAGATAGTTTGTCTGATAGATGTTTGATTGTGTTTTGTTTGTATAAGGGTTAGGCATGTCTAATCCCTTGTTTCATTTGATGTATAATTCTGTTTAAATAATAAAATTTTCACTGGTTTCACCAAAAAAGGATTTCCTCAACATAAGTAGATTGCGATAAGAATAAACCTACCGCAGACCATTAAGCAGAGTTGCCCAAGTAAAAAAATGAGCGAACCAAGATCCGTAAAGAACATCAAGAACCACCTTCGGGAGGTCGGGGATGATCAAAATATAAGATATACATAGTTATTCTCGTGAGAGAGTAGAGAGAGGGTGGAAAGAAAATAAGAACTTTATTAGAAAGATAAATAAGAATGATAATGTCGTTACAATCTTCCACACATCTCTAGAGAGTCATGATGGGTATTTGCAGCCTTAACATAAGCTAACTATCCCTAATATGCAATAATTGTCCCTGCGTTGTACGCAGTGTTCATAACTAGTTCAATTCACGTGTAAGGTGTCATATTCATTTAGAAACGTTTCTAACAATCTCCCTCTAAGATGGTGCCACATGTGAATTAGTTACAATGTTTCCTACAAGCAAAACAAAGTAAATACAAAGAGAATGAAGTCTAATATTCATTGAGATTGTCTTTAATGATCTTGATCTACTTGAATACTCTAGCTTTAATTCTTCAGCTTGCAGAAAAACACACTGTAATGGTATACGTGGGCTATTACTCCCTCCCAACTAATTGGCTCTGTTGGTGCAACATTGACTAGGATCTCCTTTATGTTTTAACGATGACAAATAAACATACGCAAAACGTAAAATCCGCAACACCGGATTTTACCATATGGCGCGCTAGGCACGCATCAGCGCATAGCCAGCACGCCACAGGAGAAATCCATTTTGCGAATTTAGCAATTGTCGGCTTTCCTCTTACCCGACACATGTGAAAACTTCAATAAGGGTATGTACAAGATATTTGAGCATTTGGGAACACTCCAAATGAGGTTTAGACTTAGATATGAGCAAAAACGAATCCTCTTGTTTTTCTATAAAACGCCAACTTAAATCTTTTATCAAATGCCTTTAGCCAAGGCTGAGACCTCTTTCTAAACCTAGTATGATCATACTTTCAACATACCAACAAGCAACATTAATTATTTGACCTTAATCCGGATTTACGTTGTTCCTAATCACGTAACGAGTTTTACTCCCTTATTGGTCAAACTAAGTCAAAGGTCACTTTGCGTAAACGCATCCTTTCCTGTTATGGGATATGCTTTACATGAGATGCAAAACACTTAGCTTGTTTGCATCAATATAATTAGTGATCAAATTCATTATTGATTATCATGGATTATAATC
>BQNB010006454.1:0-12124 GCA_026074375.1 Tanacetum coccineum | reverse complement strand
ACATGGTATACGTTCGTTGTCTGGAAAACCGGCACAGTGAGCATGACTCACCCGAACGGGGATGTCAATCCCAAATAGATATATTTATAACATTCACGCTCACTACAGTAATTGACAGTTCATGATAATGGGCTTAGAGGGTAATCGCTACTTAGGCAAACACGTAATCGTAAATGTGAAATGTCCACTTGCATCCAATTGTAAAACATGCATATGTTTCTCACCCCAAAACTTGTAAATCATTAAAATGTAAAATGTGGGGCTATGAACTCACCTTGAGTAATGAATATCAGATTATATCACAGAAAATGCGTTAGATAAACGCCGAATGCAACCTAATCCAATATAGGCCGTATAAGTACTAAGCACTTTGATTAACTACTACCATATATAATTCTATATATCTACACCACCATCTAATCGCGTTTATGAAATCGTATTTATAAAGTTAAAACGTTTATAAATATTTCCTTAGTAAAAACGACGTAACTTTATCGTTTTAAGCCCGTTTCTTAAGTCCACGCTTTTATATTAAGACGAGTTATCAAAATATTACATTTTCATATTTTTAGTCCCCTGGTGAACAGTGGTTTTTACTGTTCATGATAGTTTATAAATTTATTTTTATATATTTAGTTACCGTAAAACCCGTAAATGTCGTATCTTATTCGTTTTAGCTCTGTTTTTAGTGATTCTTTCGAGTACGTATTCGTTATTAAAAGTTCTATCTATTAAATGATGTTTTCAAAATATTCATGTATGAGATGAACAGTAACTTTTATAAAAACAATTTTATAAAAGTATTTATTGTCGTAAACTCGCGTAATTCATAACTCCTTCGTTATTGATCCAAAAATTATAATTCTTAATGTTTTAGAATCTTAAAAATATTTAATATCTGAGAAAAATAGCAAACTTATATATCAGAAGTATTTTATAACTTGTTTTTATAAAATTTCTTTTATAACGCGTTTAATTAACGTATAACTTGAAATTAGCGTATCTCCTTCGTTATAAATCAGTTTTTCGAGTTTCTTACCTTTTTGGAATCCTCATGACATGTAGTATTTTATAAAAATATAAAATACATACCTTTATTTTCAAAATCAAACAGAATGTTTTGAAGTTTGTGATATGAACATGTTTTAAACTTGATTTTGCACTTTTAAGCTTAACCACCTTGTTACAAGTCCATTACAATACTTATTATCACATGTCTTACATACTTAGGGTATCTAGTCCGTGATTAGTCCATGTATTGTCCAAAAATCACAATATTCAAATGTGTACACACTTATTTATTCATGTACTTTCATAAGTATGTTTTTAGATAACTAGTCTATGTATACTTTTTATACATAATCCACACATGTAAATACTTATATTCCCATTATAACATGATATCAACATTCATATGACATATATAAAAGTTTACCAAATCATAAACAAGTGTGAAAATCCATTTTTACAAGTGAACAAGTTCTTAGATGGTGAATCACTATACAAATATTATATATGCATAAAATCATGAATGTAAGGATATTAAGAGTTTAAGAGTTTTAGATGATCTTAATATGATGTAAGATGATGAACAAGAATATCTAAACCCTTGTTTAGATATTAACCCAAAGATTTCAAGACATGAAAACCCTAGTTTTGCTAAAGAAAACTTTAACTTACAACCACTTGTATAATCCTTGAAATGCTTAACCAAGCCTTCCAACTTAGGTTATCTTAGAAATGATGTAGAAATGTTTGTAAATGTTGTAAGTGAGTTTTGTATGGATGGTTTAGGTTGTGGATGTTTGGTTGTGGCTTATGTAGAGAGAAAAGAGAGTATTTTGGTTGTTTTCACTTAAGTAATGAGATTATTGTCTAGCCTCTATTTTGTATTATAACATCAAGACTAAGTCAAAAGATGAGACATAATTAGAAAGTCGTAGACATATTGATGGCTGATTAAGAGAATAGTGTCAATTTCACTAATAGAGCTAGTAATAAAATCAACTCTTGTTCCTAAAAACATGAGACATCTCATTATTTCAGGAAAGGTGTTTTGTAGTATAAATCTTGTATGCCCATCTCTATGTAGTACCGGCCCATAAGAGGGCTTATATGTGATGATATTTTGTAATTTTTGAGTATTGGGTATAATTGTAGGTATTTGTTGAAGCGTAGAAAAGTTTTGGTGACCGTTTACATTGAACGATATTTTTTAGCTTACGCGATTTAACTTAACGATTTTAATTTAAAAGCAAACGCATACAATACTAGAAATAAATAGTGATATTATTGACGACGTATAATGACCCTAAAACAGGGGTGTTACAGTCTCCCTCTTTAAGTTGAGCCGTGACCTCAAGGCTTAAGTGACGCGTGCACTTTACGACGGTTCGGTCTTTGTGAAGATGTGTTGGAATTTCTTCCGGAATGGACTTCACGTTCCCAAGTGAAACTCTGGACCTCAATCCTGGAGTTCATCGAACCTTGGATAATTGGGACAAATGACGGCTTCGCCTCAATTGTTAACTTTCGATCCAATGATTCGAAAACTGCGTTCCTCGACGAATTAAAGCTTGTCATCAAAATAAAGTCCATCCAACGAAATGGCTAACGGTTCGGCGACATAGCACTTTTTTAGGTTGGATACATGAAACGTATTGTGAACCCTGCTCATCTCTTCAGGAAGCTCAAGCTTGTATGCAATGGATCCAACCTTTTCCAACACTTTTAATATGCCAACGAACCTTAGGGTTTCAACTTCCCCGTTTGCCCAAAAGTTCTACCCCTTTCAAGGTGAAACTTTAAGAATAACTTATCCCTAGACTTGAAGCCATTGGCATACTCTATTAAATCGGTGTAACTCTTGCCTATCACGGGCGACTTGCATCCTTTCTTGAATCTGTATGATCTTCTCTATGTTTTCTTGAACTATTTCTGGACCGAGTGAGTTGAACTTCTCCAACCTTTGCCCAAACAAACAGGTTAACGACACTTTGACCGAAAAAAAAAAGTTGGCTTCAAATGTGCAGCCTTGATGCTAGCGTGGGTAAGTATTGTTATAACGAGAACTCGACCAATGGAAAAATGGTTAACCAAACCCTTTCAAAGTCGATCGCACAAGCACGCAACATATCATTTGGAGTGAATAGTCCCCTCTTGCTTTGTTCGTCATTTTGAGAAGATATGCAGTAGCTACATATCCCAGTTAGTACCCAAAGCCTTCTAAAGTTCCCTCCAGAAATTTGATTGCGAACCTCGGGTCAAAACGATCACAAATGATTGAGACATGTAATCCAGGCCTCGTGACCACCTCCTTAGGTACATTTCTTGCTAATAAACGTTTTCCATGAGATCAGTTTTCCTCCATTGGTACAAAGATGGCATATTAAGTAGATTCGAACACAATCACCCAGATGGTGTCATAAACTTGTGATGACTTAGAGTTTCTTCAAGACAAAATCTATAGGATATGTCCTACTTCCATTAGGTATTTTGTGGTTGTACCAACAAATCTAATGCCATTGAATGTTAACTTGACCTAAGCACAGAGTCAAACATTTGCTAACGATAGGTGGCGATGTCGACCTTCATATTTGGTCCACCAATACAGCTCTTTTCATGTCCTGATACAACTTGTTAGAAACCAGGTATGGAAAAATATTTAGACGTTTGGGACTCGTTGGCATAATCACGGTCCTCAAATCGCCATACAGAATGTAACCCAACTCCTGCCATTAAGCATAGAGTCCATCCCGCATGAGGTTTCCAATTTCCTATTCAAGTTTCATTGGATCCTAAGAATTTTCAATCAAACATACCTCCAAAACATCTTCATTCTGATGTACTCAAGGTTTTCCGTACTTTAGTCTGAGCATTCAATATTTTCTCAGGAAGATTCAAACAATAGTCATGACTAAGGCTCGAACTCTTAATGGCTTTATTCGTTCTTTCTTGCTCCCCAAATCCTCAGCAACAACATTTCCTTTCCTAGTTGATAATGAAATCTCACCCAAATCGTTATCACTGAGTAACTCAAAACAACGACGTTGCCTCTTTTTCAAAGCTCTTGCTGATTAGGAATTGTGTTGTAAACTCTTATGATCAGTGAACATCATACACTGGTTCCATACAAATAGTGTCCTCCAAAAATACTTGATAGCGAACACTATTGCTCCAAGTTCCAAATCATGAGTCGTATAGTTCTTCTCATGTATTTTTAATTGGCATGATGCATAAGCAATCACCTTATCTCTTTGCATCAACATAGCGCCCAAACCTTTGATTAAAGCATCGCATTATGCGATAAAATCTTCGCTTCCTTTAGGTAAAGCCAGAATTGGTGCACTACACAACTTCTGCTTCAACAGTTGAAACGTTGCTTCTTGTTTGTCACCCCAAACGACATGAGAACCCCGGGGGGGGGGGGGCGTGGCCTCTCTGAGTAAGCTTGGGTCATTGGCTTGTGGCGATTTTCAAAAATCCCTACCATAAATCTTTGGTAGTACCCGCAAGACCTAAAATTGATGAATCTCCGATGGTGACTAGGAGATGCCCAAAACTTTTAATGTATTTGAACTGGTGTGTCCACGGTGAATACCCTGGCTGTCAATCACCGTGACCAACAACTGTACTTATGGAATCCAAAATTCACGACTTGAAAATTTGGCATACAACTCCTCCTTTCTTAAACAAACTCTAAGAGAACTTAAGGTGCTCTTATTGTTCTTAAGGCTTGTTCTTGTCGGGAGTAGATAAGGATATCGTCAATAAAGAAGAATCTAAATTATACAAAATGGCTGCACACATAACGGTTTGATAGAGGTCCATAAATACCGCTGGTGCGTTCGTCAAGCCAAATGGCATAACTTGGAACTCGTAATGACCATATCGAGTTTGGAATGCCATTTTTGGAATATCCTCTTCCCGTACTCGAAGCGGTGAAAAACATGATCGATCCTATCTTAGAAATAAAACATTGGATCCTTGTGGTTGATCAAACAAATCGATGATCATGGGAGGGATAGACGATTCTTCACTGTCACTTGTTCCAATCCCGATAGTCATGCACATTCAAAACGCGCATCCTATCTTGCATCTTGCCGGCTCACATCCGATGTTGCAGCCTTCTAAAAGGTCGAGGGTTACAATTGCATAAATGTTATGTTTAAGTTTGAATTAATAAATAGATCTCTTTTTGTTAAATTCAAATATGCTTTTGAACTTTGACTATTCTATTTTAAGTTTTTATATACGGGAAACCTGAGAGTTTTTGAAACCTAAGGTTTGTGAGTCCCGATACTAGTCTCTGTGGGGTGTCAAAAGCCTGGTCACTTAGCCGCAAGGTTGGGATGTGCCGAGACGAAAGTCGCTACATGGGATGATCTCGCCTTCAAACTCATTATTCTCGGGTGGAACGTGAAACATAGAATTTTGCAAAATGTTGATCCACGTTTGAAATTCAAAATAGCACATTCACCTAAGATATAATAATTGTCGGGAGTGAAAAGTTCACAAGTTGCAAATATGAGTAGTGTTAGCATCTTTACTGATATTTAACTGTGATTTCGTTTTAAGCTTGGTTTGGATAAGTGAAAAGTCGGGAACGATGAATTTATCCTTTTTGGGGCAGTCTCAGATCAAAATGCATCTTGTTCTATGATCCCTAACGGTTATGGAAATAACAAAAGTCAAAATATTCTAGGTAATTATTTAAAAATTAAAAAAAATATATCATAAAAATGGAAAAAAAATTGAAAAATAGGAAAATGGGGTGTTTTAAATCTTGTGATTTCTTAAACTCTCCCCATAAAAGTCTTTGTTACTTTTCAAAGATTTAGTTTTGGGAAGTTTTTGAAGTATTTGGTTTTAGAGCATATAATATTGCGTGAGGACACGACAATCACTTAGTTTGGGGAATTTTGATGTGTGAAAAATCACATATCCTTTCTATATAAAAAATGACCCTTAAATGATCAAAATGTGCAAAAATATGCTTGTATTTGTGTATTTTGTTGTTTGTGAATGTGTAGGTACGGATATTGCAAAGATCACAAGAAAACTGTAAAAAACCGGACAAACACGGACACGAGAACGGATAGAGTGCAAAAGAGCCGAAAGTATCTAGCAAAAGGTCAACAAAGTCAAGTCTTGGTCAACAATGGTCAACCCACAAGAAGACAAAACCCTTAAAAATAACCAAAATGCCCTTATTGTTAACTCATTTTCACCAAAAGTCCCTAAACCCTTAAAACCATAACACCGTTAGTCCTTTAACACTTAAGGACTAACGGTCGTTAAATCTCTTATAAAACCAAAAACATAAACCCTTAAATCTTTTCACCTGGCCCATTTGTTTTTATAAAAGCCCAAGTCAATGACCCAAACCCCTAGGTCAAACAAAGATTAAAAAGAAAAGAAAAAGGGCGGGAAATCCCGTTTTTATTATTCATCGTCTTCTTCAGTTTAACCTCACATCAAATCAAAGGGTAAAATGCAATTAATGGCATGGCTAAAAGATTCGAGTGTTATGTTACATGTCAGCAAAAGGAAACGTCATAAGAGCTCATGATTGGTCAAGAAGGGTCAAGGAATGACACGTTGGAAGCCAAAAGAAGCACATATGGAATGGATTTTTACACCAAAAACAGGTAAAAAGAAGCACAAAGCTCTGACACACGGATTGCCACGCTGGCAATCCGTATGCTCACACTTTAATCCAACGGACACAAGATGGGATCTAATGATTGGAAGCAAAGAATGGCCAGGATCATTTAGAGCGTCTAACAAACTTGGGAACCTAGAAGCTTCACTCAGCAACTATAAATACAAGCATCCTTTCACTCACATAAGAGGGAGTTTTGTAGTTTTTACTTTTCTAGTTTCTAGTGTAAATTTTAAGAGTAATTTTTAGCTTATTAATGTAATTTCAGTTTATTTTCTTTAAATGTAATTTCCTTAAAGCTTGTAATCGGTTTCCAATATTAATAAAAGTCTAGTATTCATAATGTTCATTTGTTGATTACTGTTTTTTTTCTTAAATGAAAAATGGTTTAAAAAGCTCTTTTTATACTCTGTTTAAGCTCAAATAGTTTTCAAGTCTACTCATACCAAAGCTTAACTGAGCTTATATACTCAAAATTTTTTTTTTTCCCACTCTCAAGTGTTTACCTCAGCTTTATTCATGGAAGGGAAGTCAATCATGAAAGGACTTACAGGACCCTACCAACTTATCACTTGATAAGCTAGAGCTTGTTGATAGCTCATTTGAGCTTAAACTTAGCCTTGTTTAGAGCAAAGGCTTATGCGCGAGAGTTTCTCATTTTTTCCTTTTATAGTTTTAAATATTGTACTTAGTTTAATGTCTAGCTTATTTTGCTTATTAGCTTATTGTTTGCTTAGTATAGTTTTTATCTGCTTAATTTTACTATTTTAGTTGTTAAATGTTGTTAATGTTCAGTTATTAGCTTAATTCATAGTTACTTATCATTTTTCTTAAATTTGTCATTAAAATCCATAAAAATTAGCATAACATTGTAGCTTAAAAATTCTGATTAATCTGTTATTAAAACATGTTCATTAGGTTCGTTATAAGCTGATTACCACCTGGTATTTCTATTTTGAGCTTAATTTCTAAGTTTCATAAGCTAAAATATGGACTTGAGTAAGATAAATGGGTGTTTGGCATAAGACAGCATTAATTAAGTTAGTGCTGTCAAAAGCTATTAAGTCCTTTATTTTGAACTTAGTTCTAATATAGAGGTTTATGAGGTTAGTATTTGAGGCTTTGAATTTAGTTTATCAGTTGGTTAATTGATTTTAGCTCAATTGGTTATGTTCTGTTAGCATAGATCAAAGAGCATATTCATTTTAAGCTCATTTGGTTTCTAGTTGTTCACCTTACCTCATTTGTACTCGGTTTAATGTTTCAAAAGAAGTAGAAACTAGATCTTTGGCCTGTGCTTGTAGGATTTAAGATTTGGATACCATTTGTGCAAACTGCATCAGATAGGGAAAACAGACAAACAGCCATTTTTAGGATTAAATATTAGAGGTTAAAAGTTGTTATTAGGATTTAAAATTCAGAGCACAAGTAGTTTTTTGGTCACTCTCAATCTTCTTTAGCTTATTTTCTCTTTAAAAGTTCATTAAGCTATCTGTTTTTGAGTCCAAAATAAGCATTTTGTCTTTTCAAGTCAAAAGAAAAAAACTCAGTATGATCTGAGTAAAATAGCAATTTTCAAGTAGCTTTTTCTTGTTCATTTGATTTTCAAACTAAGTTTTAAAAGCTGTTTAATGAACTTTGTAAGGTATAGTTTAAGTTTGAATAAGCCAAAAGACCATAAGGATCTTTTAGCTTATTGGAAAATAAGCTCAAAGTTCCCCTTAAGGACTGTTTGGTTTTCAGTTTTTCACTAAGTGCTTATTTTAGATTTTTAGCTTATAGCCCTTAGTTTTTGCTTAATTTCTGTTCAAATTAGCTTATCATATTATTATTTAGTGTCTTTAGCTTAATAGGGTCATAGTTAGCTTATATTGTCTTTTCTTTAAAAAAATTATGAACATAGTTAATCAGTAGCAATTAGCTTTTTCAGGTAACTTTTTAACTGCTTATTTGATTTTCAAAATGTCTTTTGTTTGCTGTTTCTAGTAGTTTTTATGCCAGGCTCTAAGTAGGTGTAAGGCTTATTTCCATAAGGATCCGTTTGTATGCTTAAAAATAAGCACAAAAAGTGCTTGTTGTCTGTTTTTGTATGCTCAGTTTGGCTTAAGTTCTTATTTGATTTCTCAACTTATTATCTGTTCTGTTTGATTGTTTCTAGCCTAGATTAGCTTATTAGGTTAAACTTAGGGTAGTGATAGCTTTTTTAGTTTTCAGTTTTAGCTTATTTCAAGTTTTTGGCTAGCATTAGTATAATAAAAAGCTAAAATATCTTTAAGAGTTCTGTTAAGCCTTTAAGCTGTTTTTCAGCTTATTTTTTATTTTGAAAAAAGTTGTTTTTACAAAAGAAGCTTATTATAAGCTGTTTAACAAATTTGTTATTTTAAGTTTTTGCAAAAATAAAAAAAGTGGGATGTGATGGAAGGTCGGGGGTGAGCTAGGCTCGATCCCACGACACAAAACCCTCTAACCTTTTTTATAGCCTCATAAACCACAAACCCTGACTACTCGTACTGGGTGTCTTGGTGAATTCTTTCTTTGATTTTTTATTGTCGTTTACACATTTTTGGTATTTTTTGGATAATATGCGGGTTGGCTTATGTCACGGAGGTTGTGTGTTGTGTGTGCATGTGCTTTATTTTATGTGTGGAGTTGTCGTTGCTTGAGTAGGGGATGTTGGGTGGATGTTTGGTGTTTTTTATCAGGGGTGGTGGGTGTGTGCTGGGGGGGGTTGGTTCGGGTGTATAAATTGGGGGGGGTTGTACATGTTTTTTTTTTTTAATAGTATTTTTTTATATTTATTTTTTTTTTTTGGGGCAGGGTTACATTTAGAAATAGGAAAAATAGGCTTGCTATGTAGGGTTTAAATTGCAAAATTTCATTTTTTAAAGAACGAGATTAAATCCCATTCACGTTTTTAGAGTTTTTTAAGCCCTAAACACCTTCGTTTTTAGTCTAGTTTTCTTTGTTTTAGCTTTTTAGTCAATTAAGTCTTACAAAAACCAGAGAGATCATTTTAGGTTTAATTTTGATAATTTAGGGTTTTTAGGTCCCGTTTTACATATTTAGTTAAAGTTTAATTTCCCGTTATTAAAGTTAGGTTTATTTGTTCCTTTATTTGCTCACTTTTAGGATTTTAGAAAACAAATCATCTTCAAACCAATTCAAATCATTGTCCAAATAACAAATGTGGTCTCAATAATATAATTCTTTGAAAAAACGACCCGGTAATCACTTACCGGTTAAAACGTGTAGTATTTTTGTAAGATTTTTCCTACTACCTTTGTCCTCAAGGGTAGTTTTGGAATTTTCTATACTTTGGATATTATTACGTATTAAATTGAAACGTATCAGCGTCAAGATTATAAAAAGAAGTCGTCGCGGCCATTTTATTATATATAAAAACTCGGAATTAGTTGTTTTTAAAGTGTGGGAATTGTGGGATACGATAGTCATTATTGGTAGTATCATTTGTAGCAAGCTTTAGGCGTTTTTAGGGTTTTACCTCAAAACCTTTGTAACCACACTAAACTCCACTGTTTTTGATCTGTGAAGTTCTTTATCTTTTAATTTTCAATATGTCTATGTGTTGTATGATTAATTACTGTTCTTCGATTCTTCTTAACTGCCTAGGACTAGATCTTACTAGTGTTTGCTTATTTGTTTGCATGAGTGTTATTTTGTAGATCCTTATAATAATGCTTCTTGTTGATGGGCTCCTCTTGCGCGTTTATTGAGGGACTCTTTAGAAAACTAGAATAAAAATATTTAATTGGCCATAGACATTTAGGAAAAGTAATTGTTAGAAAGGGATTTCATCTCTGGTAACAGTCTTCATACTACGTTACTCATCTATGGTTGATCACCTTTTAAGTATTTTAATGCATGTAATGTACTCTTAGGGACCTTGTAATAGTCTTATACTACCTTACTTGAACGTTGCCTTAACGAAAATATTACGTTAGAAGGTGGGTTTATGTAATTTCGTTCATCACTTAGGGAAATACTTACACATCGATCACTGTATGTAAAAGCAATAGAATTAGTGAGAAGCAAACTATGGTCATTCATGATTAAGTGATTAAGTAAACACATTTGTTTACCTATACTGGTTTCCATATTAGTTTAGATTTTATTTTAGTTATTTAGTTTAAATCCAAAACCCCTTTCAAACCTGAGATTTTACCTGCTTTCTTAAAAATATAAAAACACAAAAATAATCTTCTTTCAATCCCCTTAGACCTTAGTTACGTTTAGTTTGAACCTTCCCAACCTTATCCCCTAGAGAACGATAACAACCCCCGAGTCTTACCTTACTACACTACAACGGTTAGGTACTCTGTCTAGGGAGTTGTAAAACCTGGTGTGTTTACAACACCCGCATCATGTTTTTGGCGCCGCTGCGTAGGGAATAGTTAGGTTTCAAATTTAGTTTAGCTTAGGTCTACTCGCTTGATTCCTATCAAGTAAGAATTTTATTTTCTGTCAATTAGCTTTCTCGTAGTCTATCTTTTCTTTGTTTCCTTTGTTTTGTAAAATCTTTTTGTTAACCACCATGGAAAAAGAAAATCTTATCTATACCTTAGGAGATTATTCCAGACCCAGCCACGATGGCTATCGAAACACCATTGAACTCCCTGATGGGAACAATGTAGTGCCTCTGCGATCCGACACCATCCGGTTGGTGCAAAACGGATGCTCATTTCACGAACTTCGGTCCGAGGATCCAAACCAACATCTTAAGGATTTTCTAAAACTAGTGGACTCACTTGACCTTGATGTAGCAAATAGGGAAAGGACACGCCTGTGTTTATTTCAATTTTCCCTTCGCGATCAAGCTAGCAATTGGCTTGAACGTCTTCTTACAGGATCTATCTCCACTTGGGAGGATCTTACTACCCGTTTCCTTGCTTAATTCTTTCTGCCAGGAAGGACTTCTAAACTCCAAAATGGCATCTTGATGTTCCAACAACATCAAGGTGAATCTCTCTCTGAAGCAAGGACTCGTTTCAAGGACTTACTCCAAAAAGTCCCTCATCTTCCTAAAGGAAGGGAGGAAGATGGGGGTTAACTACAAGAACTCCAACATAGAGCAACTATTAGGGATGAGTACAAAAAAGGATAGTAGATTACGCCGCTAAAGGGTAGTTGAGAAAGATGAGTGCAGAAAAGGACTGGACCACTATCGACTATCGAGGAGTTAGCCCGATATGAAGACGAAGGATGGAACGACCCTATCTTCCCAGAGGAAGGGAGCCTTAACTACAAGAACTCCAACATAGAGCAACTATTAGGGATTATGGAATACCAGGTTGATATGCACATGAAGAATGCAATCTCACCAATGGGAAAAAGTAAAAACCTATGTGGTTGGTATGTGCATAATTACACATACCATTTTCCATTAAAAACGGACTTAAATGACTAAAAACGTACCAAAATACATCGTATTTGTATGTTTTG
>BQNB010006453.1:0-95420 GCA_026074375.1 Tanacetum coccineum | reverse complement strand
TCACACACATATACACTGAGGTCCCACTTTATATATCGTGTTTATTGTATTTACGGTATATAAACAACCTTTGTAACACGGGATCAATATTGGGCCTCTAATAACTAAGCAATGGACTTAGTTTATTGGACATGGAAAATAAATGGAAAGCCCATTTAGCCGAATGAAGGGGCCGGCCATATGGAGTGGGGAAAGGATAAGTTTTGGTTTTTTCTAGTCAAATATATGTAGAGATTTTCTCTTTATTTTTTGAGAACAACTTACCAAAACTTCTCCTCCTTCCTCTCCTTGAAAATACACGGCACAAAAACAAACTCCATCTAGGGTTTTTGTTTTTCTTGATCTATTACTTTGAATCATGTTTATTCAAAGTGTATTCTAAGGTTACGGGTTTAAGGACTAGCATCCAAGAGGTATACGGTAAAGTGTAGTGTGGATAAAGGTGATCTACTTTGATCACTTGGTTTCTTTGATAGATCATGTACAATAGAAGGTTGTTCTTTGATTCTACAGATCACACTACAAAAGGTAACACTACAAAAAAAAGACCATTTAGTGGCACACAAAAAGTGTCGCTAAAGATGAAATATGTGTCACTAAAGACCCAACAGGGAATGGGTGGCAGAAAAAAAAAGTGTCACTAATGTCACTGCCACTAAAGGGTTTTAGTGACACTTTTACTTGTGTTGCTGCAAACCTGATAGGTTTTAGTGGCACTTTTATGTTGTGTTTCTATTGACCATTCTAGCTTTAGTGACACACAATTATCTATTACGTGAAGCTTAAAGGATTTTGTGACATTTACTTTGTGTCATTATATTCTTGCTATGGTCACAAAGCAAGTTGACTTTAATGACAGAACCCGTGCCACTAAGATTTGTTACAATATGGTTTTTGCCACTGTGATGTTTTCAAAATAGTAGCAGAATGAGATGTTAAATCTCAATTACTAGATTACACGAAAGAAAGAAACAAAAAACTTTATATTCAAACAAAAATGCAATTTAAGTAGAAGAAGGTTTTTTTTATTATCAAAAAAGAACCAATCCATTATATACATAGCAAACAATATTCTTGAATACCCAATAAAAAAGCAAAGTCAGTCTAAATCTCCAACTAAATCCTATAATAGACACCTAAACACTACCAACTTCATTGTATCTTCATCAAAGGTGGCAACCCTTGTGAGAACTCTTAACCTCTTGACACCCCAAGCATCTGTAAGCCAACAAAAAAAATCGTAGAAATTCATATTCAAGAACCTGTCTAATCACCACCTATGCAGAAAGCATTAACTACCATGACCGAGCAAACTTAGGTGTTTTTCCTCATTATCTATCCTTACTCCAATGCTGACTCGGGTTTTCTTCAATTCTATTTTTCGACAGATAATGGGAAATATTGAAAGCCAAATGCAAGCTTTTGAGGAATCTGCAGAGTCAAGCAAGCAAGAGATAGAGGAGTCAAAAGAAGATAGAAGAGTTTGAAGTTAGGTTCGAGAATGAAATAAACGAAGGACTATTCTTCAAGAGCATGGGTCAAAGTAAGCATGTCGACAAATCAATAGCAAAAGTGGCAGCCGCAAGAGTTAGCGAGGTGACCAAACAAACTGCAGAAACATAAACTAGAAGAAATATTTACTTTGGATTGATCGGGTTGATTAGCATATCTTTAATTGATTCCTTCATCTCACCTTCTTTTGATTAGAGAAAAGGTGCGGTTCTTGGTGTAATTTTGGTCAGTTTGATTACACAATTGACCTACGAGCAGAAGATGTTAGGCGAAACATAAAAAAATGAAAGTGATGATAATCAGGATAAGAAAGAGTGAAGTTTTGTTCTATTTTATAGTTGTTTTATTTATGAGTATAAATGTCAATATTGCATGGTGAATAACCCAAAGTTTGATCTCAAAATCTTCGGACGGATGTATCATGCCACTTCGCTTTTGCATCATTTTAGTTCGGTGATATACCTAGAATCACCTAAAACGTCACTTGAATAAGTTGATGCTAATATCGAAAAATAAACAAAACGAGCTTTAATAATTGATAAAATGCAGTAACCTAACAACGTAAAAAATGATTAAATTATAGAAGAATACATATATTTCTGCAAGAAGCTGATACACATAATTAATCTACAAAGTTCAGTACTTACTTAATGCCAACAGTAAGTCATCGTAGACTCTTTTTTACACCATATTTGCATAAAGAAAAACGCTAACCCAAGATGCAGCTTCACAAAATGCCTTCCCTAACCAAAAAACAAATACGAAAACATTAAAAAACAGTTGATCTTGAAGGACCAAATCCTATAGTGTGTTCTATAAGTGTTATACGAGATAATAGCAGGCAAAATCCACTTTACTGAACCTGTTTCAAGCAATACTAAAACTGACCTGTTTCAACACGAACACATTACTAAAACTGGCCTTTTTTTAGTGTCTTTTATATGTAAGCTCAACATGCTAAAAGCTATTTTACATAAATATATTTGTTGACACATTCACGTACAAGGTCATTTACTTCTTTAACTTCGTTTATTTTGTCACATTCTTAATAGTCTAAATTAGAGAACCTGTTAGTCAAATTACAACTTTTTTAAAAGAACCATGGACTTTACTTGCTTTGCACACATTCACCTACTTGACATGTAAAACCTTATTACCTTACTGTGACAACATGATAGGTATACTATTTATCATTAATAAGCTAAGCAAAAATGTCAAAATCTTACAGTTGTTAATACCATATAACTTTCATCATTGATCAATGGACGAGATAAAATCTAAAGTTCTAAACCAAATATACCAATTTGTAATAATCGGTTGATATCTGAACCTAACATTATAGCTAAGGTTGGATAAAGAAGCATATAAAGATTTTGACAGCAAAAACATAGAAGAAACATAGTAAATTAGCAAGATTCAAGTGTTGTAAAGACACATACCCCCTAATTCATTCTGATTACGCATCTAAGATGAATTTGCATCATTCTTCATTTGTTGAGTGCCCATTCGATTCACTTTGTGCTTCATTATGTTGAAGCTCATTTTCAGTTTCAGTAGAGATCATACACAGTCTCTTTCACGTATCCATGCGGAGTATACAAGAAATTAAAAGTTCAAACAATAAGGGTTACAATATACCATAATATGCATATATCCGTTACTATAAAACACTAGCTCAATATACCAAAACATACAGAACCGAAACACACAAATGGAATGTTACAGAACCAAGAACCAAACCATATTGCCAAACACCCCATGAGATCAGTCACATTTTCCATACATGAGTAAGTCCAAGACCCACCTGCAAGATGAAAAAATAATGAAATAAAGCAGGGTCTGCACAACATAAAAGGGAGCAGCAAACAGGTCTAGAAATTGACCCATACAAATTATTATGATTAGATTAGGCATAAGTCATAACATTGCTTTGCAGCGGAACTGGAACACAGGGGTGTTTGGCAAAACCATTAGGCAGTAAACTTCTTAACAGCAAAACACTAAAACTGATAGTACCAAGATTTCATCAAAAAAGCACATAACTATTAGGCTAGTACAAACATAGACAAACACCACAAACACTTTAAACCCCTAAAACCAAGTTTATAACATTCATTTAATGAGCACATTAAAGCATATATGAGACAAAATATACAAATCATTGCAGTGAGGCACTTACCATGGATCCCAAAAGCTTCAATGCTTTACCATAAATTTGTAATACAAAATTAATGAGTGGACACAAAACATATGAAACTTTTGAAAATAGAAGCCTTTATGAATACAAGAGAAATATGCCACAGTAGAACCACGGTTCCCCTTGTGCAAGAACCAATACATGTAGTTATACGTAAGCTAAAGCAGACAAAGTTAGCACAATTGAAATAACAATAGAAAGTTATAAAATAAAAAAACACAAGAATGACCTGTTTACAATCAGATCTACAATTATCCCTAGGTTCCAATAAAGCCATAAAGTAACAATAAAAAGAGAGTTCTAAAAAGTAAAACAAAAATTAACTCATACACATCTAGCCCTAAGTTTAAATTAAAACTCAAAGGTAAGAAATGGAAGGGATGTGACTCACCATTAGCCGTGGCGGCAGTGGTGGAAGGTAGGAGTGGATGGTGAGAGCTAGCGATGGCATGGTGGATGGAGGAAGAGGAGTGGCAGTGGTAGAGTGTTGTGTACTTGTGTTTGGTGAAATTAAAAATATACCGGGCTAATGGTGTACACTGAAAAAATTGAAATTAAAAACTAAAACAATCGGAGGGAACTAATAAAGAAAAGACCGCGCGTTTTAATTTTTTTAAGTCAAAAGGCGCTTAATTTTTAGTCATTAGTGACAAATATGAAAAAGGAATAAAGGAAACTAGTAACTTTAGTGGCATAATATCTAGATGTATCACAAATTACACGGGGTTTTAATAACATATCTATTTTTGTGCCACAAATATCGGATGGCACAAACCGCAAAATGTCACTAAAGTTATAAAAATAATTAGTGGCACAAAAGATATGTCACCAAAAACGCAATATAGTGACACATGTATATTTGTCATTAAAAATGTGTGCCACTAAATGGCCTTTTTTTGTAGTGAAACTGAGTTGTGGAATCACGCCATGGTCGAGGCTGGCCATGCTGCGTATACTGATAGGTTTCATGAGTTGGCTAGGTTAGTTCCACATTTGGTGACTCCAAAGAGTAGGAAGATTAAGAGATGGCCTTGCTCCACAGATTCGTGAGATGGTGGCAACAATAGAGCCAAAGACTATACAGAAGGCTGTGCAGATTTCTGGTGCACTGGCCGATGAGGCTGTTAGAAATGGATCAATTAAAAAGGTTGAGAAGAGAAGAAATGTGGGGGAACCTAGCAAGGATAAGAATGGTAGGTATGATAATAAGAGGACTAGGACTAAAAATCCTTTTGCTTCTACTGCAAACTCTGTAGGAAGAGATGTTGGAACCCTATAATCACCTTTACTTCAGACTTGAATAAGAAAAATAGAAAGGAGATATGATAAGAATTTTAGAGAGAGAAACAAGAGAGAGAAATTAGAGAGAAAATGAGATGGTTGATTTACTTGTACAAAATACAAAATGAGACCAACACCCTCTCCACACTTGGAGAGGGGTATTTATACTTGCACCATGAGGCTTTCATGCCTATGGGCTTTCTATGAGTCGGGATCGGGATTACTTAGGCTTTAGCCCATAACGCGTACAATATTAGATTAAATGAGCCTGATTCTCGTTCTAGCCTATTACAACGTATATTAAATAAATGACCAAGACTTAATTTTCCTAATGAACGAACTTCATGTTCGACTCAATATTTTTAAGGCTAACAATCTCCCCCGAAGTGAGTTCATTGTGATACTCCTTTATGAGATCAAAGAGATTGCTTTTGTCGTTAAGCTCGTGTCTTTGTCTTGGTCTTTATCTTGTTGTAGGCTTGTTCCTTCATGCTTTGTGATATTTTATCTTGAGCCTTTGTCTTTGTCTTTCTACTTTGTCTTTACGTCCGAGATCTTTAAATCTTTTCCTTGTTTGTATTGATCGTCTTTGCCACCTTGCGATCTTATGCCTTGACCAACATGCTCATACTTTGCATCATCTTGAAAGCTTGCTAACAATCTCCCTTGATAGACTTGATATCTTGAAGGAAGATCTTGTATATCAGAGTGTGCGGAAGTCTTTGTCTTTTAATTCTTGAGCTTTCTTGATTCTTGAATCTCGATGCTTATAGTATGTCTTTGTAGTTTGAGCATGAGCATGTGGTAATGAATCCGACTTCAGCTAGAATGAGGCATCTCCATTTCCATCTTTATATGAATCCTAAAATAAAACAGTTAGCAATAAAGCGTATGGACGGATATGGCTTTGTCATTCATCCGGATTTGGTTAGATTAACCTCCGGTTCCGTAGGACCGTTTTACAGTATAAATAATGTACATGTGATCAGGTAGATTTAAAGAATCTCCTTGATAGGGTTTCCAGCTCAAAGCGTAGGATCTTCTAACACAGATGTATTAGATTTACCATGCTTGCTAGTTCTCATTACCGGAACGTCTCAAAGCAGACAACACGGTAAGAGTGAATCAGATAGTTGCTATCTTTCTGATTAAGCCGTCAATTCATTTACTGGAATAAGTTTGATTCACATAGAATTGCACCATCATTTCTTTCCAGTTGACACAAGTTTGATTCATATAGAATCGCGCAAGTCACCTACCAAGAGCTTGTTTGATGTTGGCTCAAGCAGGATTTCCATCTTCACTGTGAATACCTTAAGTATCACTCGGATGTTCTGGCAAAATCACAAGGATAATGCGTAGGACTCTTGTTAATAGCTTGTGAACTTATTGATGTTCAACAAGTGTTTGTAATGGAATGTGTCCTAATGAGATTTATTTTATTGATCTCTTGGCTCTAGACTCGATTAGTGCGTTTTGGTTTTAGTAATCGGAGGCTAGAGCAGACTGCCACCTATTCAATATTAACTAACTCGGAGTGAGAAAGTCAATAGAAGTCGTGTGTATCTCCGTGACAAATGAGACAAGTTTCTGTTGAGAGAAACTCGAATGGCTGGGGAGGGTTGTGCATTGCATCACTGGGTCCATGATGTCGTCTTCAATATCAGAATTCATCTTTGTGAAAACCGATAGATTATGTATTGACCTGGTTTCTGCCTAAGGTGTAGGGAGGGCTTCTTTGTTTTCACCCTTTATCCATACATTTCTTTTTAATTCTTCAACCCCTTCAATGCTTACCAAGACGTCATTACTAACACCTTGTTGTGATTGTTCCAGTGTTAGCTCAATCTTAGTCGGCATTCTTCCCTTATACACATTCATCTCCAATCATACCTAAGGACTGCTATTTCTAACTATGGGATGTCCTTGGGTAGATCCCTCCGGTTCTGGTTGGATCATAGGACTAATGCCTAACCTAACCACCTTATGACTTCAGAATCGTCGTGAATTAAGATGTTGTTGGGTATGAGATCGTAACCATAAAACCTTTTCCGAAGAGTATCAAGCACTTTGAGTCGATTAGATCACTTATTATTTTCAAGATCACATTTTAATTACATTTCTCCCCTTATTTTAAATACTAATTCACTTAGTTTTTGAAATACCATGTGATTAAAATTTGTCATGAAAATTCCGTTGAGAAAACATATTAGCATGAATTATATGGAACATTAACTTGCTCCCCCTCAATTTTACATATGTTTGACACACACAAAAAATGATAGCAAGTTGTAGAAGGAATATAAAATTGAGGGTTAGCATTGTTGAGCACACAATTTTGAAAGATTATGAATTGTCATTGAAGAATTCTTGAAAAATTATGCTCAACCACTTAATCATCTTATAACATACAATCTATTGAGTAGTCATTATTATTATTGAGTTGTTATTAAGAGATTTTTGATAATGTTTTGAATACATAAGAATTGTCATGAGATGATGTATCCAAAATCATTAAAATTTGTTTTTCAAAAAACTCCCCCTCAAACATTGACTCATTTTGAAAATGACACCAAATGTAAAAGATTTGTCTTGTAAAACTTTATGAGGGAATGAGTGTTGAACACACAATTTTGAAAAATTTTGAATTGTCATTGAGAAATTCTTGAAAAATTGTGTTCAACATGTTGAAAAACATCATGTTAGAAGACTTCTCTTCTAATGCAAAGGATAAGCGCAATGAAGCATACACTCTCCTTTTCTTGAGCTTAAATCTTTGAATGTCTTGTAAGAACAGCTCAATACCGAGAAAAACTGATTTTATCGTTGTTAGGATAAGTTATCTTTATAGACAAACTTTCCTTTATTTGAGGTTCGGGTTATGTACTGATATTTGCACATAATCCATAAAGAAAAATTAGAAATGACATGTTTTGAAAACATTTGAAACTCCTGTTCGAACTTCATTTACACACCCGTGTCTATGTTAATCAATATTTCTAGGTACGTAAATGTTATCGATTCCAAGAGACATGTCAAGAAGATTCTTTTTGTGAAACATTTTCTGATTTTTAGATTTTGTATTTTCCTTTTGAAATTTTATATTTTTATATTTGTTTTTTTATATGTTTTATATTTTTGTATTTTGCTTTTCTCAAAAATATGTACAAGTTGATGTTTGATGGATTATTTAGCAGATTCGTTTGTCAGAACCTCCAGTTCTGTTGGAGTAAAACATCTCATTCCAATTCGTCTGACAAGATACTGAAACCTATCTTCAGGTAAGGCTTTAGTAAACATATCAGCTAATTGGTATTCAGTTCTGACAAAGTACAATTCAATTATACCATTTTCAATCTGTTCCTTGATGAAATGATATCGAGTATGGATGTGCTTGGTACGAGAGTGCTGTACAGGGTTGCATGAGATTGCTATGGCTGACTGAGAGTCGCAGTACAACAGTATCTTGTTGTAGTTTAAGCCATAATCTTTAAGCTGTGTCCTCATCCACATTACTTGAGCACAACTTGCTGATAATGCCACGTACTCAGCCTCTGCTAATGACATTGCAGTACAGTCTTGCTTCTTTGACATCCAGCTGACTAACTTATCTCCTAGGAATTGCATTCCTCCAGAAGTCCTTTTGCGGGTATCAATACATCTGGCATGATCGGCATCTGAAAAAGCTGTTAGTTTAAAGCCAGAATCCTTCGGATACCAGAGTCCCATGTTAATGGTACCCCTTAAGTGTCAAAAGATCCTTTTAACCTCTTTGAGGTGTTTTTCAGTCGGTTTTGCTTGATATCTTTCACAATAACATATTGCTTGCACTATGTCTGGTCTACTAGATGTCAGATACATGAGTGACCCGATTTTACTACGGTAGTCCGTTTGGTCTATGGGTTCACCACTCAAGTCTGCATCTAATTTAGGTTTCGTAGCCATTGGTGTACCAATGCTTTGTCCTTTTTCCATACCATGTTTTTTAAGCATCTCTAAAGCGTACTTGGCCCGATTGATAAAGATACCTCATGGGGATTGGTGAATCTGAAGTCCTAAAAAGAATTTCATTTCTCCCATTAAGGACATCTGAAATCTACTATGCATTAATTTTTCAAATCGTTTAGAAAATTTAGGGTTTGTGGACCCAAAAATAATGTCATCAACGTAAATTTGCACAAGTAGAATGTCCTCCCCGTATTTTATCATGAATAGGGTCGGGTCAATTGTACCTTTAGTAAAACCTTTGGACATCAAAAAATTTGAGAGTTCATCATACCATGCTCTTGGAGCTTGTTTCAATCCATATAGAGCTTTCCTTAGACGGTAAACCTTTTCTGGATGATCAGGATCAACAAACCCGTCTGGTTGTGCAACATAAACCTCCTCCTTCAATGGACCATTAAGAAATGCCATTTTCACGTCCATCTGATAAATTGGAAAAGACTTGTGTGCAGCATATGCGACGAAAATCCGAACAGCTTCCAAGCGAGCAACTGGAGCAAATGATTCTTCGAAATCAATACCCTCTTCCTGAGCATAACCTTTAGCTACAAGTCGTGCTTTGTTGCGAATTACAGTTTGGTCTTCATCCTTTTTGTTTTTCCATAACCACTTTAGCTTGATTACGTTCTTGCCAAAGGGTTTGTCAACGAGTTCCCAGACTTGGAGTCTGTCAAACTGATGAAGCTCTTCCTGCATTGCTTCTATCCATGCAGAATCAGCCATTGCTTCCTTAATGTTTTTCGGTTCAGCTGTACTCACGGTGAGTGCGAACATACACATTTCACGATCGGTTGCAAGTTTTCGTCTTGTTTACACTGGCTTGGATGGATTTCCACAAACTTGAGTTAACGGGTGATCTTTCGTCCATCGGTATTTGAAATCTTAAGGTTGATTGAAGGTACGCATATTTGAATTACCAAAAATGCTTGAGGAAGACTCAGCAGCTTCTTGTACCGGTATACAGAAAGGATTGGTAAATTTTGCTTGATCATTGTTGTTTTCTTCAGCATTGACATGTGTTGGAATTTATGGTTCTATTGTAGGGTGAATATTCGTTGAAGGTAGTGTGTCTTGTTGAGCAAAATTGTTGATGGGAGAAGTAGACTTGTTGGCACGTGAAGTACCCTTATTGAAAAATTCATCGTACAAAGGACCAAATAAAAGATCCAACTCTTGTTGTGATGGAACTGTTGTATCTGCTGAAGGAGAAACATTTTGTAGTTGTGGGTCGGGGCCAGAGTTGTCATAATCTGACGCCTTTTGTCATTGGGGAACGAGGCCTGAAGTGTCATTAGCAACAGACGTCTCAGACATCTCTTTGATCTCATCAAATCTGAGATGTATAGATTCAACTATTAATCTTGTTCTCTTGTTGTAAATACGATATCCCTTTTGACTGAAGTGGAGTATCCCAACAGGAATGCACGGATCCCTTTTTCATCATTTTGTCCTAATTTTCACTTATTGGTCTAAGTAACAAGTGCAACCAAAGATGTGAAGGTGTTTAATTGATGGTTTCATGTCATTGATGATGCGATATGTCATTTTCTCATGTGTTGGGATGATTATAGATCTGTTTTGAGTATAGCATGCGGTTGCAATTACTTCAGCCCAAAAGAACAAAGGAAGTTTAGAGGCTGAAAGCATCGTTCGAGCAGCCTCAAACAGAGTACGGTTTCATCTTTCGACAACATCGTTCTGTTCAGGTGTTCGAGGAGTAAAAGTTTGATGCTCAATTCCTTCCTGTTTAAAGAATGCATTGAGTGTCTTGTTTAAGAACTCAGTGCCTCTGTCAGTTCAAACAGAAATTTACTGGGCTGAAGATTTTTTAGATCATCGGTAAGAAATCTTTTAAAAAATTCTGGTGTTTCATCTTGAACGCGAAAGGAGAGTCCTTGTGTTTCTGGAATAGTTGTCTTCAATTACCAGTATATATTTTCTTTACCTAATATTTTTTTTATGATAAGCAACAGCATTGGACCACATAAGTCCATATGAAGCAAATTTAGCCGTCCTTTTGAACTTGGAACAACCTTTGTCTTGAATGAACTTCTTTTTGCTTTACTCACTTCACAAGAGGAACATAGTTGATCCTTGACATACTTCAGTTTTGGTAAACCAATCACGACATCCTTCTTTGAAAGCAAGTTGATGTAGTCGAAGTTAAGATGAGAAAGTCTTCGATGCCATAACCATGCTTGAGTTGGTGAGGCTTTAGCCATGAGACAGATTGGAGTTGATGAAGTAGTTTCTTGAAGGGAAATTGTATAGAGATCAGATCCACGGTTACCGGTGAGTAAATCGTTTCCCTGAAGATCTCTAACAAAACACGTAGATTTCCGGAAAGCAACCTCCAAATCCGCATCACAAAATTGACCAACCGAGAAGAGATTGTGATTGAGGCCTTCGACGTAATAAACCCTGTTGATCGTAATATTTCCTTGAACCAGATCTCCATAACCAAGAATTGGAGCAAATTGATCATTTCCAAAACGAACGGTACCCAGATATTTTTCAACAAAATTGCACAACAGCGTTAGATTGCCCGTCATGTGCTTTGTGCATCCAGAGTCAACAATGAATAGGATGAGTTGAACAATCTGCAAGAGAATTAGACGACGATGGAATATTTGACAAATTGGATCCTAAAGTATTTGTGAGTTTCAAGACATTAGCTATCCTAGATGCATTATCGATGGCAAAACTAACTCTCTTTTGCACATTATCATTCCTAACTTTAGGCACCCATTTCATTTTTGTCTTAGGAACCCATTTATATCCTGATGGGCATTGTTGTTCTATCCACCATTTCCATGCCTTACTAGTTTTCTCATACAACATCCTATAGTAACTCTTGGATTTATGAGTAGTGGATTCTGATGTAACTATTTTCTTATGGGGTGTTGCAATAGATTTGTTCGCTTGACTTTTGGGTTTTCTAGTACTGATAGGCACTACTTTAGGCTTCTTAGTTCTAGCATTCACGTCATTCAAATATTTAGAAACACAAGCATCATGATTCGAATTAAACACACATTTTCCACAACTAGCACAAACAGCATTAACATTCGAAGTTTTGGATTTTAAACTGTCATTACTCGCAGTTACAGACTTTGTTTTATTAGAAGTACTAGAAATCCTATAGTGGTATTCTACTTTAGTCTTCTTATCCTTCACATAACTATTGCTTGTCACGACCTTATCTTTCATTTGAGTGCTCCTAAGCTGTGGTCTGCTAACATTAGTTTTATGAATTACTCCTGTAGAGGTAGACATGTGAGGATTAGTATTCCTAGAAGTCTAAGGCAACTGTGGTGCTCTAGTTTGTGTTGTCCTAGATTCAATTCGATACATGCCTGGTTTAATCACATTTGTGTTTCTTATAGCTTGCGTTGCTGTTTGAGGCAATTTCTATGTAGTGACTGTTTTTGATAAACCTTCTGACTCATTAGATTTGGTAACTGACTGTGTTTATGTAAAACTTTTCCTCTCAAGGGAGTTTGAAAAAGGAGCCGGTTTGCCTAAAACTAATGGTTTTGGAATCCTTTGAGCATTTGGTTGTCGAACAACAGATGGTTTGTCAAACTTAGTTTCCATAGATTTTCCTTTGCATTTTTCAATGAGTTTCTTTAACTCACTTATGGCAATGTTCTTGTCTTGCAATTGAGCTTTCAAATCTTGTATCTCAAAATATTATTCACGTTCTTTCAGAAATACATTTGACGCTTTTTCTTTGCAAGTTGTGTCATTTTTCATTTGTTCTTGACATTGTTGTAAAGTGAGTTCAAGAGAAATCAAATGTTTTTCTAATTTAGAAAAACTTCGTAAAAGCTCAGTATAAACCTCTTTACTAACAAATTCAGTTTGTTTCAAAAGCTTTTGTGCAAGACATTCACATTCCTTGACTTTATGAAGATATAAGCATTACAATTCAGTGTGCGCATCTAAATCAGATAACAAATGCAAATAAGAACACATAACATCATTAGACACACATTCTTGCAAGAGCTTATCATACATGTTTGAAAATTATGCCTTATCAGATTCAAGTTCGTCAATTTCATTTTCAAGGGATTCAACGTACTTTAAATTAGCATGCATTTCTTTCTTAAGTTCATGAACAAATGCGAAACTATCATTTTGAGTCTTAAGGTCAAGAGGCATCAAACATGTCTTGATCAGGATTTCCATATCTTTAGCAGTTGGGGCACGACAATAATCTCTAGAATGTTTCACCCAAGCTTGATCGACAAGTTCTCTAAGATGATTTATGTTATTTTTCATGACATTATATGCTTGTCTACTTTTGCTTATTGACTTGGAAACTGGTAAGAAATCGATGTTTTTGAAAATATTTGGTTTTGTTTTCACAAAATATTTCATCCACATTTTCTGCCTTACTTCATTTGCGTGTGCCAACTGTATTTGATATTCCTGGGTTGGGGGTTTAAAATTTTCATAAAGACTATTTAACTTTGTGTAATCATAAGGTTTCACTAAGTCTTTATTCAATTTTTTTCGACTATCTCTTTTAAGAGTCAGTGTCTCTTCCCTATCGGGGACGAGTCTGTTTGCAGGATCAGATTGGTCATGTGGGATCTCATACAAACATGGTTTCTCATATTGAGCCTTTTTTATGTACATTGGATTAGCAAAGGTAGGTCATCCATTAAATGTAGGGCATTTGGGTGCTAACATATGAATGGTTTGGATTGATTGACTCCTTTTGTAAACAGTTTCATTCAAAAACTTTTATTGGTTTTCCATTGAAATCATTTTGTCAATATCTTTTTCTTCCTTAAGTTTCAAATATGTTATTACCTTTGTTTTTTCCTTGACAAGACCTTCGTAATGTGACTTTGTTAAAAGACTCTGTTTGACTAACTCATCGTGTTTCTCTTTGACAACAGAAATTTCGTAGGCTTTAACTTTTAAACCTTCTTTTATGTCAATGTCTTTTTGAGCTAATAGTCCTAGAGTTTCATTTAACTTACGTTCAAGTTTGTCATAGTCAACTGTACGGTCATTAAAGGCCTTGTACCTCTCAAACTCAGTATGTTTGTTTTAAAGTGCAACTAAACAACTATCCCGAATACTATTAGACTCCCCCAGGGTTCGACTAGTCTCTGCAAGAGTAGATTTGCACTCTTTTAATTCTTGAGTCAATGATGTGTTTGCTTTCTTTAATTGCTTTTGAATCTTTTTATTTTCGTCGACATCAAGTTTTAAGTTTGCAATTAAATTAGCAAGTGCAACACGCTCATTATCACATTCGACTGCATTTTGGTCATTCTGAATATCATTATCACACATATTCGGTGAATCAGGAATGACATTATTATCAACCGTTTCCACTACACATGTGTTACTAATGGATTTAGATTGCTCAGAATGTTGTATTTCATTGGCAAACACATTATATCCAGTATCGTATTGTACCTGTTCTAATGGCTCAGAATCAGTGCCTGAGTCTGCATTAGGAACCTCCTGGATCTTTACCATATAGCTGTAATGTGCTTCCAACTCTTGTTCATCAATCTCTTCATCCGTGTCTGCTAGCCAGTCTGATTGCTCTGCTTGAAGTTGAACACCATTCTCAGCTTGTTTACACAGCAACATCTTTTCCTTGTAATACATGGAGTCTTTAACTCGTTTTGGCTTCTTTCATTCCCTAGCAAAATAACCAAATTCCTTGCAGTTAAAACACTGTATCCCAGACTGATGCACTACTTGACCACCTACAGTTTCCCTAGCCCCAGCAACAGTCATTGTCCTCTTATTCCCAAACTGTCCAGATTGATTGTCATTCTTGTATCTTGGAGTAGTATCCACATTCTTATTTCTGGTGTTTGAGGAAGTTTTGAGGTTGTTGTTGGTAGGTTTGTAGAGTTTCTTGAAGTACTTTGCAATGAGAGCCAAATTTTTCTGCCTTTCCTTATCCTTCTGAGCTTGTTGAGGATCACTGTCTTCTTCAGAAGCGGACTCAGATGGAGGTGTGATTGGTTTGGCTATCTCTTTGCCTTTGTGTCTTGTAGTTGCATGAGATCTGGTTGGAAGTGAGGCTTTTGATGTTGGTGCATATGATTTGTGAGACTTTGATGTTTGGTAATATGGATCTTGATATGGTTGAGCAGTAGCAACAAGTGCTAATAGGTTAGCATTCTTGGCTATTCTTTCAGCACGGAGTTCATTAACTTCCTTTTGATATTATTTCAGAATGTCAAAGAACTTTTGATATGAAAATTGATCCGTCTCCGAACACGTATACGTAATATATATTATAAGGATAAGACAATTATAGTATAGTAAGTATTTTCCGTCGGATTTAAGAAACAAACTTTTAACCAAAGTTGTCTCAAAAACCTCCCAGGTCGTTTTCCTTGACGAAGCGTGAATTGAAAATCGGTAACGTCCGTGATCGCGCGTTTTGAATGGTTTCAAAGATTTTTGAATGGGTTTCTATATTAAAAAAAAGAATAAAACATGTAAAGCACGTAAACATATAAAACAATTAAAAAAAACTAAAACACGAGAACGTAAAAACGTAAACGGGAATCAAAGAAACGAGTCATTTAAGCAAATACATCAAATTTAAACCCTACAACTTCAAATCCAATTTTTATAAATCCTAGATGACCAAATAAAATTTTTAGAAAAAGAATTATATTTTTTTGACTTTTATTTTATTTATTATGAATTAAGAACGATTTTAATCTAGAAAATGCATAAAAAATATTAAACTAATTCTAAAAATTCTAGGAAAATTATGAAAAGTACGTTGGAAAGTTTAGAATCTAAGAAAAATGGAAACTGGAAAATTGGCTTAACCAATAAGCTGTAAATAAGCAAAAAGGGCCGATAAGCAATTGTGGCTAAAAAGGGACTTTAAATAAATTGTGCAAAGTATACCCGAAAAAGTCCCTAGGGCAGATGGTGTGAGTGTGTGTGTGTAAGGTTGAGGAGGGTAGAGGTCCAGGGTTCGAGCCTTGCTCACCCTGGATTTCCCCTCTTCCCTTTTTTTTATTTTGCAAATTTAAGTTTTGGAAAAGCTTTATTACCCTAAAATAAGAACTTTTTGTGAAAACAACTTTTTTAGAAACTAAAAATAAGCTGGGAAACAGCTTATCAAAACAGACAGATAACACTTATCATTTTTGGCATTTTTAACAAAGCTTAAGAAAACAAATAAGGTAAAAAAAGCTAACACCTAAGCTAATTAAGCTACCATTATACTAAAACTAACCTAATAAGCAAGTTGAAACAAGATTTGAGCAAAAATAATAAGCATTAAGCTGAAAAGTCCAATTAAGCAGTTTTGCACAAGACATATTGCAAAAAGGCCAAATAGGCACTTTAAAGCTTATTTTTAAGATAGCAAATAGATCCTTATGGACTTTTGCCTTTTACCATCTTAAAGTATCACCAGTAAGCTTTCTAAATCTACTTTTAAAAAGTATTTTGAAATCTAAATAAGCAATGAAAAAGCTATTTGAAAAAGACTATTTAAGCAGAATACACTAATTTTGGTTTTCTATGAAAAGACAAAATACTAAATGCAAACTTAAGCCTAACCCTAATAAGCTATAAACAACTAACAATTAACCTAATAAGCAAGTTAAAGCAAAAATTAAGCAAAAATACCTAACCATAAGCTGAAAAACTCAATAAGCAATTTTGATACAAAACTTTTTATCAAAAACAGACAACAAGGACTTTTTGAGCTTATTTTCCAACAAGCTAATGGAACATTATGGCTTAATGACTTATACTAACTTAAAGCTTATCTTACACTCTATCTAGAACAACAATTAAAAATAATTTTGAAATTCAATTAAGCTATGAAAAATATAAATGAAAAAGCTATTCCAGACAGGTTATACTATCCTTTTTGGTTTTTATGAAAAGACAAAAGACTAATTTGCATCCCTGAAACAGATAAGCAAATAAGTTTTCTAAACTAAAATAAGCCCTAACAGATCTACTCTAACCTATAAACTACTTGAATGCTTAATTTCAAAGGCTAATTCCTAACTCTACTAGCTTATTTTTAAGCATGAAAATGGTTTTTTGCCTATTTTTCATACTGATGCAATTGACACAAATATGACTAAAACATAAAACTGCAAATGCAGACCTCTAAAACTTGTATACAACATCAAATTAAAGCTAAAACAAGAGTAAAAACACCATCTAAAACAACTTGAAACAAATTAAAGCATAAGATGCAATGATCCTGAGTTTATTAAACTCATATTCAAGCCACAACACTCAAACTTGATTTAACTGAATTAGAACCTTAAATCCTAACTGATAAACTTTAAAATGATGTTTCAAATTAATCCAAAGAACCAAAAGGATCTTGACAGTATTAACTTAGGTTAATACTGCCTTGAACCAAACACCCCTTTAGAAATTCTAAACGCATTTGTAGCTTATAAATTTGAGAGATAGAGCACAAAATTCAGATACGAGATAATAGATAGCTCATAACAGACCTTATAAGCTAATATCATTAATCAAATAAGCCACAACTATAAGCTAGAAGATTATGCTAGTATTTTTTTGGTTTTTTCACTGTTTTATAAAATAAACTTGCAAACTAAGATCTGAGCTAGCAATTTACCAAATTAAGCATCAAACAACAATTATAAGTAGAATTAAGCAAATTTAAACTAAAATAAGCAAGTAATAAGCAGATTAAGCTAAAAATAAGTAAAAATAAGCAAATCAGTAAATTGAGCTTTGAAATGAAAAGAGAATTAGAACCTTTGATCCCAGCTAAACAGGGATAGTTGAGCACCTATTAAGCTCTAAAAACCTACCCAGCTTATATATAAGCAAATCTAAATACCCATAAGCTCATCCAAGGCCAGCTTATCATCCAATGCTTATTTGCTTTTTCCAAGCAGAATAACCAATCAATTTAGCTCAAGTAAGCTTTGTGGATGCTTATTTGAGCTTAGAGAGAATAAGTGAACAACAAATAGCTTATTCAGAGCTAATTGAGCTTATTTAAGGCTTAGTATCATATTTAGCAAAAATTCTCATAAAAAGTAAAACACGGTTTTAAAGTAAATTGTAATTTTATTAATAAAGGAAAGATTGCTTTTAACTAAAAATTACATTAAGTAAAAACAAATAAGCTGAAAATAAGATATTCTAACCTACTCTACTCTACCCTATTCCTAGATAGATTAAGCTGTGTGAGCTTCTCTTCTATTTATAGTCTAAAGAAGATGATTCTAGATCCAGGGACGCTCCTCCTTCATTTAATCATAGGCCTTGCTCTAATCTTGCCCTCCAATCCATCTTTGTGAGCTGTTAGATTAACTCCACGCAATTGTAGCGAATCAGAGATCAAGGGATCGCCAACATGTCATTCCAATTTTCTTGTGTGGCAGGCTTCTAGAAGGGATATCTTTAAGTGGGGTTAATTGGGTGTATGTGTGCAGGGTAAAAGAGGGGGAAGGAGGTGAACAGTAAAATGGGTTTTCCCGCCCCCTTTTCTTATTTATTTTTGTTTGTTTGACCGGTGTTATAAAAACGTGTTTGACTTGGGCTTATCAATAAAGGATTTGGGCTTTTAGTATTGGTTTGGGCTCGGTTAAAAGGGTTAAGGGTTTTTAAATGTTTAACTTAACATTTGTTGAGTTAAACTTAACATTTGTTAAGTTTGTAAAGGTAAGGTTTAACGACCGTTAGTTCTTTTGTTGTGTTTTGGGATTTTTGGAGTTTACGGGCTCGTCTTGGGTTTTTCTTGATAAATACACACCTTGGCCTTGGCTTTTCATGCTCTTTTCCTTCTCGTGCTCGTATTTTGTCCTCTTTGGGCTTGATTGTGTCTTTTTGTCCATTATCCGTTCCTTGCACATGATAAACACAAAACACACAAATACAATGCATTTTTGGTATGTTTTTGGTCTTTTTGGCATAATATAGTGAATAAAAGGTATGTGTAAAATAGCACATACCAAAACTTCATCCAACTTATGTTGTTGCTTGACAATTGTTACAAACCTTGACCATTCTGGTTTAAGTTGTTCAAGAAATTGAACATTGACTTGCATTTTATCAACTGTCAAATTGTTTCTGATCATTTCATTCATCAGCTTGTAAAACCTTGTGTAATATGACTCAATTGTTTCTCCATCGTGAGAGGTGAATTTTCCAAATTCCCAAAATAAGTTTGTCTTCACATCTTGAATGTTGAGGGATTCACCTTGTTGTAGCCTTTCGATAGCTTCCCACATTTCATGAGCTGTATTGCACGTATCAACAGTGGAGTATATTTCATCTACAATTCCAGTCAATATCATATGAATCGCTTCCTTTTCTGATTCAAAATGAGCTTTGTTTGTAGGAGACATGTTTAGGATTGTCTCAACTGTTGTGTGTTCAGGAACTGCTGGAGAATTTTTTGTTGCATGCACAACTTGTATTACGACAATAGAAGGAATGTAAGGACCTTTGAGAATGCATTTCCTTAAGGCATCACCATTAGTTTTGTATCAATGTATCGTAAGAAACGTGATCGCCATTGTGCATATCTACCCGTTGCAAGCATTGCTAGACGTTCCCTTGAACCATCTGCCATGATGTTGTTATGCATTTGACTATCAGTTATGGAAGCTGTGATTGGAGTTGTCATGATGAATGATTTTTGAATTATGAAGTGAAAATGATTTGTAGGATCTTAAGATGATAAAGTTGTGTTGTGGTTTTGTCTTGATGTTACAGGTTCGATTAACAAATTCGATTAAACAAATCCGGTAACAAAATTCGATAACAAATTCAGTAACAATATCGGTAACAAATTCGGAGACCAAATCTCGATTTCTTCTGAATTTGTCAATTTCGACAAGTGTTGCTCGATATCGGATGAAACTGTTTGTCGGACAAAAGGATCTCGGACAAGGCAAAATGTCGGTATTGTATCTCGAACAAACTTCTCGGACAAGTCTTCGTAGCAAATTTGATCAAAGTTACAAATTGAAATGATCTAACAAATTACCTATTACAAAATTCGATTAACCTTAAACAAATTTGGTGAAAGTAATACAATTTCGATATAGAAAAAATAATACAAAAATTAAAACTCAACAAGTGTCTTACACCAGAATCGAACTCATGACCACACGGATGAATAGTGTAACACACCACATCAAACCAACTGAGCTAGAGAGTTCTTTGTGCCTTTTTCTTCAAAATTCAATATAAAACACAAATTCGATTGTACTATCTTTTGTAAATGATGAATTCAGAAGTACTAGATTTTTTGAAAAAAAACTTAAACGCCACCCACGAGATTCAAACTAGTGACCTCCCTTATGAAATGTTATCCCACACAGAAATTCCAACTGAGCTAACACAACCTTTGGTTATATTTTTCCAAATTCGGAATAAATATACACATTCGATGTACTATCTTTTTCTATAATCAAATTCGGTAGTACTTGATTTTACGGTAGAACTTTTTATCAAATTCGGAACAGATTTTTTTCACTAAAAAACAAACTGAATTTTATAAAAACAACAAAAATAAAGTTTAATAACTCCTAAACTTTAAACAAGATAAAACCTTGAGTAGTTAGGAAGATCAAAAACTCACTTTTGAAGGATTTATGGAATTTTCGAACCAATTTTTTTTTAAAATCACACGAACCAAAACTAAATCACCCCCGTGGAGATTGATACCAAATGTTGGAACCCTATAATCACCTTCACTTCATACTTGAATAAGAAAAATAGAAAGGAGATATGATAAGAATTTTAGAGATGGAAACAAGAGAGAGAAAGTAAAGAGAAAATGAGATGGTTGATTTACTTGTACAAAATACAAAATGAGACCAACACCCTCTTCACACTTGGAGAGGGGTATTTATACTTGCACCATGAGGCTTTCATGCCTATGGGCTTTCTATGGGCCGGGCTCGGGATTACTTGGGCTTTAGCCCATAACGCGTACAATATTAGATTAAATGAGTCTGATTCCCGTTCTAGCCTATTACAACGTATATTAAATAAATGACCGAGACTTAATTTTCCTAATGAACGAACTTCATGTTCGACTCAATACTTTTGAGGCTAACAAGAGAGAATACGGGTACTTGGCCCAAGTGTACTACCTGCAACTCCTACCATGCACCCAGAGGGCCTTGTCGCACATGCTTAAACTGTAACCGCCCAGGTCATTTGGCAAAGGATTTTAGAGGAGTACCGAGGAATGTGAATCCTGTCAATGCTAGAAACCTAATTGTTAAGGTAGGTTATGAGTGTGGTAGTACCGACCATGTCAGGCCAGCTTGTCCTAGATTGAATAAGGCACAAGGACCGGGAGGAAACCATCTAAATAAAGTTGCTGCTAATAACGGGGGTCAGGGTTGTGGAAACCAAGGGAACCTGGCTAGGGTTAGGGCATTCATGTTGGGAGTAGAGGAAGCTCGCTAGGATCCGAACATTATGACGGGTACATTTACTTTGAACAATTATTTTGCCACTACCTTATTTGACTTTGGTGCCGACTATAGTTTTGTTTCCACTACTTTTATACCTCTATTAGGCATAGAGCCCAGTGAATTAGGTTTCAGATATGAGATTGAGATAGCTAGCGGGAAGCTAGTAGAGATTGATAAGGTTATTAAGGGTTGCAAACTAGAAATCGAGGGTCATGTCTTTGACATCGATTTGATACCTTTTGGTCATGGGAGTTTTGATGTGATTATATGTATGGATTGGTTGTCTAATAATAAGGCTAAAATAATTTGTCATGAGAAAGTAGTGAGGATACCAATACCGGATGGCAAGGTGCTTAGAGTATTAGGAGAGAAACTGGAAGAAAAGATGAGGCAGCTAAGGAGTGCTAAGGCTAAAGAAAAGGAAAAAAATGAGATAAAGGTAGTGAGAGATTTTCCTGAGGTATTCCCGGATGACTTATCTGGATTACTGTTTGTTTAAGAAATTGAGTTTCGAATTGAGTTAATCCTTGGAGCAATGCTGGTAGGAAAGTCTCCTTATCATTTGGCACCTTCTGAATTGGAGGAGTTATCGGGACAACTCAAGGAACTCCAAGACAAAGGTTTCATTCAACCAATTTCATCGCCTTGGGGAGCGTCGGTGTTGTTCGTTAAGAAAAAGGATGGTTCTTTTAGAATGTGTATTGACTATAAAGAATTGAACAAGTTGACTGTTAAGAATCGTTATCCGCTTCCTAGGATTGATGATCTATTTGATCAACTATAAGGGTCGCAGTTTTTCTCAAAGATAGATCTTAGGTCTGGATACCATCAGCTGAGAGTGCATGAGGATGACATTCCAAAGACTGCATTTAGAACTCGTTATGGACATTTCGAGTTCACAGTAATGCCCTTTGGTCTGACTAACGCACCAGCGGTATTCATGGATTTGATGAATAGAGTTTGTAGGCCTTATCTTGATAAGTTTGTGATAGTGTTTATAGACGATATCTTAATCTACTCTAAGACTCAAGAGGAGCATGTAGAACACTTAAGGTTAGTCTTGGGACTGCTCAAGAAGGAGAAACTGTATGCTAAGTTTTCTAAGTGTGAATTCTGGCTAAGAGAAGTGCAGTTTCTTGGGCATGTGATAAATGGTAATGGGATTCATGTAGACCCTAGTAAGATTGAAGTTGTTAAGAATTGGAAAGCCCCTAGAACTCTGACTGAGGTTCGTTCATTCTTAGGATTGGCTGGATATTACCGTAGGTTCATTGAGAACTTTTCTAAGATAGCTAAGTCTCTTACTATCTTGACTCAGAAGTGTAAGACTTTCGATTGGGGTGAGGAACAGGAATTGGCATTTCAAACTTTGAAGGATAAGTTATGAAATGCGCCTGTTCTAGCTCTCCCCGATGGACCGAAAGAATTTGTAGTATATTGTAATGCGTCTGGGATTGGACTAGGCTATGTGTTAATGCAAAGAGGTAAGGTGATCACCTACGCGTCTAGGAAGTTGAAAATTCATGAGACGAATTATACGACCAATGATTTGGAAGTCGTATTTGCATTTAAGATTTGGAGACATTATCTGTATGGGACAAAGAGTGTTATATATACGGATCATAAGAGTCTCCAGCATATCTTTAGTCAGAAAGAGTTGAATATGCGACAGCATCGCTGGATAGAGTTTTTTAGTGATGATGATTATAAAATTCTCTACCATCCTGGTAAGGCGAATGTAGTGGCCGATGCCTTAAGTAGGAAGGAGAGAGTAAAGCCTAAGAGAGTTAGAGCTATGAATATGACCCTTCAGTCGAGTATCAAGGATATGATACTAGCGGCTCAGAAGGAGGCTGTGGATGAGTCTGCGGGATTGCAAAAAGGTTTTGATGAGATGATAGAAAAAATAAATGATGGGATTTTGTACTACCTTGATCGAATATGGGTACCTTTGAAGGGTAATGTAAGAACCTTGATAATGGATGAAGCCCATAAGTTGAAGTATTCTGTACACCCAGGAGCTGATAAGATGTATTACGATTTGAGAGATAGGTATTGGTGGACTGGAATGAAAAAGGACATAGCTAAATATGTTAGTAAATGTTTGACTTGTTTAAAGGTTAAGGCTGAGCATCAAAGGCCATCTGGCTTGCTCCAACAACCTGAGATCCCCGTATGGAAATGGGAAGGAATAGCTATGGATTTTTTGACTAAGTTGCCTAGGACTAATAGTGGGCATGACACAGTCTGGGTCGTTGTGGACCGATTGACTAAGTCTGCTCATTTTCTACCTATGCATGAGGATTATAAGATGGATAGATTGGCTAGATTGTATTTGAATAAGATAGTTTCTAGACATGGTGTACTGATCTCGATCATATCGGATCGTGATAGTCGTTTCACATCAAGGTTTTGGCAATCAATGCAAGAAGCATTAGGAACTCGGTTAGACATAAGTACGGCTTATCACCCTCAGACCGATGGTCAGAGTGAGCGTACTATTATGCTTAGAGCGTGCGTTCTGGACTTCAGAGGAAGTTGGGATGTTCATCTTCCGTTGGTTGAGTTTTCGTATAACAATAGTTATCACTCTAGTGTGAGATGTGCTCCGTTTGAGGCATTGTATGGTAGAAAGTGTCGTTCACTAATTTTGTGGGCTGAGGTTGGAGAAGGTCAGTTAATAAGACATGAGTTAGTGCAAAAGACTATTGAGAATATCTCGCAGATTAAGGATAGACTTAAGGCTGCGCGTGATCGTCAGAAAATTTATGTTGGTAAGAGGAGGAAGCCTCTATAGTTTAGTGTAGGTGACTATGTTTTGCTCAAAGTGTCGCCTTAGAAAGGTGTGGTACGCTTTGGGAAGAAAGAGAAACTAGCACTTAGATTTGTTGGACCATTTGAGATTATTAAAAAGTAGGCCCTGTAGCCTACATGTTAGATTTTCCTGATGAATTGAATGGTGTTCATGACACGTTCCACGTGTCAAACATTAAGAAGTGTTTGGCCGATCCAACACTGCAAGTGCGTTTGGATGAGATTCGAGTTGATGCTAAGTTAAATTTTGTAGAAGAGCGAGTAGAAATTTTGGAAAGAGAGTTTAAGAAGTTGAAGCGTAGTAGGATTACCATCGTCAAGGTTCGGTGGAATTCAAAACGTGACCCTGAATTCACGTGGGAACGTGAAGATCAGATGAGATTGAAGTACCCGCATTTAGTAGCTGAATTTCGGGGATGAAATTCTTTTACGGGGGGTAGAATGTAACCTTTGCCCTTTTTGTATTCTGAATATTTTATTTTTAGTCCTTTGACTATTTGACTTTTGTCAGTTTATTCAGATGTTGTGTCGTGTTGACGGTGATGATTTAATAAGAATTATGGTGATTTATGGTTTATTGTGATTAATAATTCCTTTTTGGAAGGTATTATTATGTTATTTGTATTCCGGGTGGTTTCACCTGTGAATTTTGAAAAATACCAAAAAACGAGTCTGACACGTCCGTTAATGTCCAAATGAGTTTTGAAGGGTTTAAAGTGTAAATATATCGTGTAAATACTCTAGGTTAATGGAAAAGTATTTTTAAAGGGAATAAAAATGCTAATTAACTTTGGGGAAAATTTTACGATTAAGTTTTACAAGTATTTAAGTGATCCCGACACGAAAAGAAAGACCCGACACCCCATAGGATGCTATAACCGGTCAAGAAAGTCAAGGGGGGACAAAATGGTTATTTTCTAGCTAATGTGTCTAAGCTTTGTACAATATATTCCTTTTACCACTAGCATTTCCATTCATTCTCATTTCCATTTTCAAAAAAAACACACACACTTAAATATGTGTTTGTGTGTGTGTTCGTCCGCCACCTACCACCACAAACCACCATATATTTTCCAACTTTGATCGAGAACGTGATATTCCGGGTTGATACGAGTATTTGGGTATTCATTTAAACAACGTTTGGGTTGTCCGGTTCGTGTCGAAATCTATATTTTTGAAGATTTTCTTGTAAGTTTTCAAATTTAAATTTTGTTTGTCCTTTTGGGTTTATTTTGATGCATAGATGTTAGTTGTACAAGTTGATCGTTAGGAAAATCGATTTTTGGAAATGAAACGGATACATAAAGGGGTGTTTGGTTCGTTGGATTTAAAAAGGAAAAGAAGGGTTTTTGCAGTTTTAATGTTGTGGTCGTGATGGTTGAATAACATATGTTGTTAGATAGCTTATTTTGATAGTAGCTTGTATAGCTTATTTCGGGCTTATTTTTAAGCTATTTCTTGGCTTATTTTGGGCTTAAATGCCACGTTATTTTTCAAAATCACGAGGGAAGTGATTTTTGACTATTTTTGTGATATGGCGTATGTTTGTGGACTACTTTTATAGCTTGTAGTAGTAACCAAATGCGATACACAGCTTATTAGCTTATTTTCAAGCTTAATATATGTATTGTGGAGCTTATGGACTCACGGCCCAATAAGCCTATTTAAGCCGCGGCTTAATGGGAGGGCTTATTGTGGTCCAGATTATTTTTTACATATTAGTATGAGCTTATGTATATAAATGGACCTTGGTTTTAGACTTGGATCGTATTTTGGACTTATAAATATCTTAATGGACATTTATTGGGCCTTAAAGCCCAATAAACGATATTTAGTCATTATAAGAATTTTAACGGACTTTTGAAAGTGAAAATGTATTTACGAAGTGATATTGAACAATATTTTGGGAAAAACATTTTAGTAAACGTTAAAGATTGAGATTTTAGAATATTGTTAAAAATTGTTGAATTGGTGAAAAGTGTTGAAATTAAGGTATGAAACCTTGGAAAATGTTGTGTGAGCGTACGGGTCATGTCGAAATTTCGTAAAAAGTTTATACTTAGAAATTTTACCTAAAAACATGATTTTTAAATTTTAAATAATAAAATATTATTTAATTATTTTATTTATTTAATAAATTCACTAAAAGACGAAAAATATAATTTTTCTCGAAATTCATCAAATATGTTTAATTACGACAAAATACATAATTTTTCTTGAAACTTCATGAATATGTTTTACTATGAGTAATCGTGTTTTCATTTCAACACTTTAATATGATTATTTTCACAGGTGACAAGTGAGTTACCGAATGGTACTAACCGAGATATATTTTTATAATATTAATTATAAATATTTACGTATATTACTTATCTATTTCCGAGTTAGATAGTATAAGTAGAGTATTAGTTGAGACAATGAGACAGATTTAATAAATGAATGTTGAGTATATGTTCATCAACCTCTCACACACTAATTGTTTTATGAAAATTTGTACAATACGCGTCTGAAACTCTATGGCATCAAAACGTAAAGATTGTTTTTGGAAATCTTGAATGATTAAATTGGGACATTAACTGGGATGAGGTCGAGTGCAAGCGTCGTTGCATTTGCTTGTAGGTGATTGAGATTTGGTATGCTAAAGCGACTTGCTTAAGAGTGAGTTGTATCTCGTAGCCTCATTTTCTTCTTACTGTTTTTCCGATGGGGAAACAATGATACAAAAATGTATTTTGAATATGTGTTTTTTAAATTGATCTGTGCAAAATGTGTTTTATTTGGGACAAGAATTTCTAATGACTGCTATGTGAATATAAACTGTTGCATGATTTGTTTTGGATCGGATGGGTCTATTGCCAACCCAGTAATTGTGAGAGATATTGGATCGGATGGGTACACCTACCCAGTATTTGTGTGATTATTAGAGCGGATGGGTACGCCTACCTTGGTTTGTGTGTGGTCCTGCTCTAATTTTAGTGCTCCAGCTTGTAGGACCTTTAGGTGCGTAAGTGACATATGGTTGTTGATTAGCGGTGATGCTAAAGGTTGTTTGCATATATACACTATCATAGTAACCACTATTGCCACTGTTCATGAAATATTGGAAAATCATTTGGGTTTACAAGGCGTCAAACCTACAAGCTCACCAACATTATTATTGATCAGTTTTCGCGAGTATCATTTTCAATGGTGAAGTGAAAGAAGGAATAGTTCTTGGTGATTTAATGTGGTCGCAGGACTTAGAAGTATCCCGAGTGTATTTCAGTCTTGCTTGTGAATTTTATTTGGCTTATTACTATTTGAAGTTTTGGTTTAATTTGGGTGTGTTGGACCCCTTGTCGAAGGTTATAATTGAATAATTGTAAAATGGATTGTGGATTTTGATTGAGTGATATGGAGACATCACTCGAGGTTGTTACGAGGATGATGGTCTGCGTAACGACTTGAAGTTCTACATGCATTGTAGTTTCTTTTCTCTATTTTGTATCTTGTTTATAGATTCTGAACTCTATGTTGCATTCCCGAGTTTTCCGTCCTCATTTGTGCGGGGTGTTAGACAAATCTTGGTAATCTAGATCCAAGGTTATAGAGAACAAGTGGATTGGCCTAGACGATAACCATAGATTCATCGACTCTTTATTAGCGTATAAGGATTCTATGTGCGCGTAGATCTCCGACATATTGTTGCTTTTTGTGTGTTTCGCAGGTTGGTGCTTTAGATCTTATCATTCCACATTTCGCACATTGAAATGTTGAGCTCAATATGAGAATAATACTAGGGAAAAGGATGCGAATATAATGGACGGTATGGCCAACATATAGTTTATAAGCGCTTATCACAAACTTTAACTATCATACTTATAATTTTTGTTCACACAAATCATTGTTGACAACCCGTAGGTGGTAGTTATGTGTATATCTGTATATATAGTAAGTACTATATATAATATATATAAAATATATATGTATAAATATGTATATCTATATATATGTATACTATATTATATATATATATGTATATATATATATATATATGTATGTATATATATAATCACAATATTATACTCTTATATAAGTATATATATATATATATGTATTGTATATATGTATATATATATGTTAAATATATTAATATATATATGTATATATAAAATATGTATATATATAGTAAACATAAATGTCTTATAAATATATGTCTATATCTATATGTATAATATATATGTACTATATAGGTATATATAAATGTATATATACATTTATACATACTATAATGATTATAAATATGTAAATATTAATATAATGTCATATATAAAAATATGACGCAAGTCCTTTTCCTGCTACCTAACGTTGCACAAGTTCTCCCTCGTATAGGATAATTCCGCTAAAGATGACGGACTCGAAGTGCTGGCCGAGGGCCAGACTTCCGAATCATTAGGAATAGGGAACGGGTGGTACGGGTTGGTAAGGTGGAAGGGGTAGAAGACCTAGTGAAGGTAATCATGAGCGTGTGATGATTTGAATGTCAAGGAAAAGACCCGGTTTGAGAGGTAATAAGGGTGTAGAGGGAGTCATGGGAATGTTAGAGGGAGCCAATAAGGGAGCAACCCGACTATCTTCTCGACGATCATTGCCACAACATTGCCAGAACCCTTTTACCCGACATTCTAGCTCATGTTGGTAACCAAGGAAATGTGGAAATCAGAATGATAATGTGGATAATGAGAAACGTTAGGAATTCGATAGTGAATGGAAACACGGGTAGTTGTAATATAAGAGTTCTTAGCTTGTAACCCTACAGGAATATGATCGTAAAGGAGGTGCCGTAGTTCCTTACCGTCGTTGGATTGAGAAAATGAGAGTCTGTGCAATAATGAGTGGATTGTAGTATTGAGACCAAAAAATGAAATACACGTGCTTGTTTATTTTTTTGGTAACATAACTCATACTTAGTATATGTTGTTCACACAAATCGAGTGTTGACTACCGTAGGTTGGTGTTATTGTATATTCTTAATATAGAAAATAATTATATATATATAAATATATATGTATATATGTATATATATAATATATATGTATGTATATATATATGTATATAATATATAATATATAGATTAATATATTATATAAATAATATATATATATATATATATTTTATAATATGTGTATATAGTATATATTCATAATAATATATATAATGTTATGTTGATATATAATATATGTATGTAATACTATATATATATATATATATATATATATATATATGTATATAAATTATAAATATTATATATAAATATATATATAAATATACATACATATAGATATATATAACATATATATATATATATAATACATACATAATATATATATATCTATATAGTAAATCTATATAAATTTATGTCGAGCCACCTGCCTACCAATGTTGCTCATCGGTTACCCACCGTCTAGATATATGGCTCTAAAGATACGACTCGAATGCTGCTGGCCGGCGCCTGCTGCCGAATCATTAGGCAGGAGGAACGGGTGTAAACGGTATTGTAGAGGTGTAAGGTGGGTAGAAACCTTAGGGAAGGTACTGATGAGCTAGTTGATGATTTGAAATGTTCAAGGAAATTACCAACGGTTTGAAGGTAAATAATGGGGGTGTAGATGGAGTCATGGGAATGTAGAAGGGAAGCCAATAGGGGTAGTCAACCCGACATCTCGACGATCATTGCCCAACATTGCAGAACCCCTTACCCCATCCATTGCTACTTCAGGTTTTGGTAACCAAGGGAAATGTTGGAAATCAGAATGATATTGTGTTTAATGAAAACGTTAGGAAATTGTTAGTGAATGGAAACCCGGGAGGTTGTTAATAAAATGAGAGATTACTTAAGCTTGTAACCCTAAGAATATGATCGTAAAGGAGGTGCCGAAGTTCTTGACTCGTTGATTGCGAAAATGGAGTCTGGCAAGAAAAGTGGTTGTAATATTGACCAAAAAAAATGAAATACACTGCTGTACTATTTTTGGGTAAGGCTTATAAACCGTGTGGAACTCTCAGATCTGCCATCGCTAAGCGGGAAGTTGTGGTAGTATGCATAGGAATGACTTTAAGTTTTATGATAAGATACAAGAGTATTTGTCCCTTAGTCCAATGATATGCAAAAGTTGAGAATCTAGTTGTTTAACACAAGCCATAGGTCAGCGGGGTAGCTATAGGCCATAAGCTGCGTATACTGATAGGTTTCAATGAGTTGGCTAGGTTTAGGTTCCACATATATTTGGTAACATACTCCAAAAGTAGGATGATTAAGAGTATGTTTAGTGGCCGTTGCTCTATAGATCCGTGGGATGGTGGTGTGGCATCAACGGAGCCAAAGACTATCCAGAAGGCTGTTCAGATTTCTTCTAGGGTACCTGACCCGATGATGCTGTGGAGAAATGGATAACAATAAGAAGAGTGAGAAAAGAAAAAATAGTCGGGGGAACCTAGCAAAAGATAGAGAATTGGGTCTAAAGAGAGATGAAATTAATGAGGACTAAGGACTGGGAATAGCTTTTGCACACTCTGGTGTATATTAACCCTGTAGGTAAGAGAGAATACAATATCGTGGTACTCTTATTATTGACCCAAATGAACCAACTTTCACCTCCCTACCATGTAAGCACCCCCTGGAGGGCCTTGTCCGCTAGCGAGTGACATAGTTCTTCGCACAATGGCTTACATTCAACTGTAAACCGCCTGATCTCGAGCAATTTTGCAAAGTGCTTTATAGAGGCCTCTTCTAGCTGAAGGAGATGGAATCCCTGTTAATGCTACAAAACCCAATTTGTTAGGAGCCATGAATAACTGACAGTGTGGGAATAACCGATTCCATAATGTCAGGTATCATTTTTTCAGCTTGTCCTATATTCAAATATATGTGGTCACAAGGACCTGAAAGAAAATCATCCAAGACCGCAGTTGCTTCCTAAATAACGTGGGGTTAGGGGTTTCTAGTTAAACCAGTGGAACCAGGCTAGGGAGAGTAGGGCATCTCAGTGATTTGGGAGCATAGAGAGGAAGCTCGTCAGGATCCGAACATTGGGACGGGTACGTTTACTTTGAACAATCATTTTGCCACTACCTTATTTGACTACCATGGAGCCTTGGGACTATAGTTATTTTTTCCCACTACTTTCATACCTCTGTTAGGCTTAAAGCCTCATCGAATGAGGGGTTTTAAAATATGAGATTAGATAGCAAAAGCGGACAGCTAGATAGAAGATTGATAAGGTTATTTATGGGTTGCAAACTAAGAAACGAGGGTCATGTCTTTGACAACGATTTGATACCTTTTGGGCATGGAAGTTTTTTGATGTGATTAATCGGGTATGGAATTGGTTGTCTAATCATAAGGGCTGAAATAATTTGTCATATGAGACGGTAAGTGAGGATAACCACACCGGATAGTCAATGTGAATAGAGGTAATATAGGAGAGAAACCAAGAGAAGAGAACGCGAAATTTTGATGTGTGCTTAAATGCTGGGTGATAATCTGAAACAAGAAGGAGATTTGTTGGTATTAGAGATTTACCTGAGTAGAATTACCCGGATGACTGCTATCATGGAATTAATCGCCGTATTCTCAGAAAGAAATAGAATTTCGAACATTGAAGCATAATCTCCCCCTAGTAAGCAATCGCCTAGTAGGGCAAAAGTCATCCCTATCGTTAGGGTCACCTTCCATATGAGAAATACATAAATACGAATTGGAGAGGAGTTGTCCCGAGAAACTACTCAAGGAACTCTCAAGACTAAAGGTATCTCATTATCAATACCAAGTTCGGTCTCTCGATAGTGAAGGGGAGAACCTTATTTGTTCACGTAAGAAAAAGATGGTTCTTTTAGAATAGTGTATTTGACTATAAGAGAAACTGAACAAGTTACTGTTAAAGAATCGTTATCCACTGTTCTCTATCAAATGATGATTTTTATTCTGATCATAATTAGCAATACAGGGATATTGCAGTTTTTCTCGAAGATTAAGATCTTAAGTACTATGGAACCATGCAGCTGAGAGTGCGATGTAGGGGATTTAGACATGTTCCATCCAAAGACTGCGTTAGAACTCGTTATGAGACATTTTTCCGAGTTCACTAATAGTAATGCCACTTATGGTTCATGACTACACGCAAGCCAACATTATTTATGTGATTTGAGTGATATAGTTTTGTTAGGCACGATATCTTGAAAGTCAGTCTCGATAGTGTTCATTAGACGATATCTTAATCTACTCTAAGACTCAAGAGGAGCATGTATAACACTTAAGGTTAGTCTTGGGACTACTCAAAAAGGATAAAACTGTATGCTAAAGTTTTTCTAGTGTGTAATTCCTGGCTAAAATAAGTACAGTTCTTCCTTGGGCATTTGATAAAAAGGTAATGGGAATTCCATGAACCCAGTAATATTTAAAGCTGGTTAATAATAGGAAATGCCCCTGAGAGACTACTCCGATTATGCGGTTCGTGAATTCTAGACAGGGTCTTGAGATTGGCTGGGTATTACCGTAGGTTCATGAGAATTTCTAAGAGTGAAGCCTAAGTCCTCTTTAACTATCTTGACTCAGAATGTCAAGACTTTTTCTTTCGATTTTGGGTAAGGGAACATGAATTGGCATTTCAAACCTTGAAGATAAGGTTGTGTTATAACCCCTGTTCTAGCACTCCCCTCCCCGATGGGACCCAGATGACTTATGTGGTATATTGTGATACGTCCGGGATAGGACTAGGCTGTGTGTTAATGCAAATAGGTAAAGTGATAGCCTATCCGTCTAGGCAGTTGAAAATTCATGTGTTGAATTATACTACGTATGATTTAGAGTTGGGTGCGTCCGTTGTTTGAGCACTATAAAAATGACCTGGGAGACATTATCTATAGTGGGACAAAGAGTGACATCTATAATTAACGGATCATAAGAGTCCTTCAAACATAAACTTAGTCAAAAGAGTAGTAAGCGACAAGGCGTCGCAAAGATAGATTTGTATTAGGTGTATTATGACTTGAGAAATTCGGCATACAATGTCCTGGAAGCGAGCTGTGGTGCAATTTCCCTACTAAAAGGAGTAGGAATGGAAAGTTTAAATACTAAGAGGGTTATAGCATATGATAAGACGGCCTTTGGTCGAGTATCAAGGGATAGGATAACTGGGGCGGCTCAGAAGAGGCATGTGTTGATGAGTCCCGGCAGGATTGCAGAGAAGGTTTAGATAGATGAAAGAACATAGAAGTATGGAACTTTTTACTACCACTGACGAATGGGTTAGGTACCTTTGAAGGGTGAGGTGAGAACCCTAATAATGGATGAAGCACATAATTCGAAGTACTCTGTATACATAGGAGCTGATAAGATGTATTATGATTTGAGAGATAGGTATTGGTGGCCTGGAATGAAAAAGGACATAGCTGAGTATGTTAGAAAGTGTTTGACTTGTCTGAAGGTTAAGGCTGAGCTTCAAAGGCCATCTGGCTTGCTCTTGTAACCTGAGATTCCTGTATGGAAATGGGAAGGAATAGCTATGGATTTTGTGACTACACAGCAATATGCTTACTTAATTAATCACACGTCTTACATAGATACTGTTAGACGACACGCCAATGAAATATAGAATCACATTGCTTGGAGACATAGTTATGCAGAGGGATCCTAACACAATATTGGGGCCATCACATCATATTCTTTCTGTGTTGAAAACTTGAGACTCCAGGCATTGCTAAAGTGTAAAAGTTGAGACTGCAGACAACTCTAAAAATTCGTAGAACCGAGACTCCCAGATTATAAGTTTATAGCACTTGACACTTACTAGGATCATATAACCAAAGCTGCCAATCTATCCCTTTATTTTTACTCAAACTTCGCACAATCCACTTGTGACAACTGTGCTTTGAGCAGGTTAGTCAAACTGTTAGCATTAACTTGAGTTTCATTATGTGTTATAATAATTATGTGTTTATGTGATCTTATGTGAGTTGGTTGAAAATCCATCGAGCGTGATCGTCTCATGGTGATTGAAATTATGGTTGCTATGGATATTTCCTTATCTTCACATTTTTAGTGATAATGAAATGATGGTAAAATTTTACGTGTGTACGTATTTATATGTATGTATACGTATTTAGATAATAGGAATTCACGAGGATAGAAAATTTTAGTTTAGAAATTTTAGTTAGTAGATTTTAGTATTATTGAATTAGAAAAATAAAGTATGAAGTGAATTTATTTTTAAGTATTTAAAACTAGTTTTATTTAGAAGGATGTCTAAATAAATAAATGTTTTTATAAAAATAACAAAATTAAAGGGTTTTTGTGTAAATAATAAATAACAAAAAAAAAATTAAAAAAATAAAGGGATGTTTGTTCGGCTGGATATGGGAGAAAAAGGAGGAAGGAAAAACAAATTTTAGTCCAACTATGATTCATATTTGGTAATTATCTAAATCTTTTTCTCTTCACTATAAATACAAACCCATAATCCCATATTTTTTTTATAATCGGTCGAACTCAAGAGCAGAAGAAAAATAAGATTTTTTTTATTCAAGATCCAAGTTGTGGTTCGTGTTAATTAATCGAAGGTTTTAGGTATGTTCATAAACTTTAATTGTTTTAACTTTCTTTTTAATTCATGTAACAATAAAGTGATGGATAAATTAGGGTTCATAAAAATCTGTAAATTTATAATGTTAAACTTAATTAGAAGTGTTAGGGTTTAATTAGAATCATATTGATGTATTCGGTTAGAGTTAGAACGCGATAAAATTGAATTTAGGGTTGAGCAGAATTTTGAGTCATCTTGTTCGAATGTTATCTCATGATTGGTAACGAGATTTTTGATGAATCTTATGTCTATTGATAAGTTCAGCGAGTCTAGTTTCCGAAAAATCTGGCCCCGAAAGGTTTTGAGGTCGGGAAGTTAGTCAAATAATTTTCGCAAGAAAAGTTATCAAAACAGTAAATTCGGGTCAGATTCTGAGTGGTGTTTATGAGGTCAAAAACCATATAACTTTGTTTTAGTAAACGAAACTCCTATTGTAGTAAGTTCATGATGTATATGAATTTCTAGAATTTTTGTAGATTTTTCCCAAGTGTCTAAATGGGTCTGGTCAGGTCAAACTTTTGAGTGGTTCGATCAGATCCGAATCTGAGTACTTTGCAAAGATAATTTTTTATAAAATAGTTCCACTTAATATTATTTTTTCTAAAAAATCACAGTAGCTCACAACTCATTGGGGAACTAGGGAATGCAAGGAAAACCATCAATTAGGTGATTTAGTATTTTATTTGTGGTCGTAAAGTAACTACAAATTTCTGCCGAAAACTAAAAAGTTGGAAGTTAAGGGTTAAGACTATATAGAGTATGAAAATGATTTGGGAGATGCATATAAAGGATCATAAACTTAGTGTTAGGTTTAGAGGTCCATCATGTTATTGTTACATTGGCTTAGGCATTTAGCCTAACTGAGTGTAACTTGTGTTTTGTTATGATTAGATTGTGTGCAAGATCTTGTCAAGTAAGCTGAACATCAGGTGAGTTTCATAGTCCCATTTTACTATGTTTTCTTGGGATGGAAGTGATGCAAAATATGTTTTGAAATGTTTTGATTGCTGTGATTATGTGGTTCAAGTTACTCATGGACTTTTAAGTAGCTATTATATGTTATGTGAATATTTACTATATTAACTTTTCTTTGTCTCTAAAATAGTAAATGTATGGTATATTGAGTCATGGGATTGATATGATTGTGGGGATATGTCGTCAACCATCACACCACTAAATTGTTATGGGTAATTGTATAACGCGTCTGAACTCTATGCATCAAACGTGAAGACTGTTTGTGAAATGAATGATTAAAATGAGACATTTACTGGACTAGGTCGTGTGCGGGCGTCGTTGCATTTGCTTGTGTAATTGAGATTTGGTTGCTAAAGACTTGCTTGAGGTGAGTTCTCGTAGCCCCATTTTTACTGTCTTTTCCGTTGGGAGAAAATGATACTCAAATGTGTTTTGAAATGATTTTGAATTGATCTGTGTGAAATGTGGTTTTGTTTTTGGGACAAGATATGTACTTATGACTTCTATGTGAATATTATATGTTGCATGATTGTTTGGATCGGATGGGTACGCATACCCAGTATTACTGTGATTGTTGGATCGGATGGGTACGCCCACCCAGTATTTGTGTGATTATTGGAGCGAAAGGGTACGCCTACCCTAGTTTGTGTGTGGTCCTGCCCTAATTTAGTGCTCCAGCTGGTAGGCCCTTTAGGTGCGTAACTGACATATGGTATTTGATTAGCGGGATGCTAAGTCATGGCTTGCTTGCATATATTCACTGTCATATAGCACTATTGTCCACTATTTTGAAATATTGGCATAACTTTTGGGTTTAAGGTCAAACCTACGAGCACACCAACATTATTATTGACGTTTTCAAGTATCATTTTCAGGTGAAGTGAAAGAGGAATAAGTTGGTGAATGTGATAGCAGACTTAGAAGTATCCCGAGTGGATTTTCATGTGAAGTCTTGCTTGTTTATTTTATTTGGCTTTTAGTATTTGGAAGTTTTGGTTTAAGTTTGGATTATGGACCCCTGTGTGGGCTATTGGTTATTGTAAGAATTTTCGGATTTAATTGTGATTTTAGACATCACTCGAGGTTGTTCGAGGTTGATGGTCTTCGTAACACTTGAAGTTTATGCATTGTAGTTTTCTCTATATTGTATCTTGTGTTATGATTGATCATTATGTTGCATTCCTGAGTTTCCACCATTGTCAGGGTGTGACAGATTGGTAATCAGAGCCTGGGTTATAGAGAACTAGGTGGGTTGACCTAGACTATAACCTAAGATCCGTCATTTAGTTGCATATAGGATCTATGTGCGTGGTGTTCTGCTTTTACTTGCTTTCGTGTGTTCGCGGTTTGGTACTTTAGTTATGTCAGTCATTGAAATATGTAAGCCTAATACTAAGTACAACTGGGGAAGGATACGAGTATAAATACGGTGGCTAACGTAGTTATAAACGTATCACGACTCACGCATAATTAGTATTATCGTTCGCACAAATCGATGTTGACACCATAAGGTGGTATTATGTGTGTGTGTGTATGTATATATATATATATATATATATATATATATATATATATATATATATATATATATATATAGTAAGATGTTCTATATATATGTGAGTCTTCCTGCCTACCTAAAGTTGCCCATGTTCTCCCTCGTATAGATAATTCTACCAAGGATGAGGACCCGAAGTGCTGGTCGGCCTGCTGCCGAATCACTCGAAGGGGGAACGGGTATACGGGTTGGTCGAGGTGGGAGAGGTAGAAGACCAGGGAAGGTAATGACGAGCGTGTTGATGATTTAAATGGTCAAGGAAATGACCAAGGTTTGGGAGCTAATGGGGGCGTAAAAGGCGTCAACGGGAATGTAGAGGGAGTCAATAGAGGTGTAGGAGGAGCACCCGACTTCTCAACGATCATTGCCCAGCAATTGCAGAACCTCTTACCCGATATGCTAGCTCAGGTTGGTAACCAAAGAAATGCTGGAAATCAGAATGGTAATGTGGTTAATGAGAATGTTCAGGAGAACGTTGGGAATGTGTTAGTGAATGGCAACCAGGTAGGTTGTTCATATAAGGAGTTCTTAGCTTGTAACCCTAAGAAATAAGATGGTAAGGGAGGTGTTTTTGTTCTTACTCGTTGGATTGAGAAAATGGAGAACGTGCAAGATATGAGTGGTTGTAGTGTTGACTAAAAAGTGAAATACACTGCTGGTTAATTTGTGGGTAAGGCTTTAACGTGGTGTAACTCTCAGATCCGCACGCTAAGCTGGGAAGTTGCTGTTAGTATGTCGTGGAATGACTTTAAGTTTATGATGATAGAAGAGTTTTGTCCTAGTCATGAAATGCAAAAGTTGGAAGTGGAATCACGCCATGAAATAATACTCATGTCCTAACAATCCAAACCCAATCACATATCAATACCGGCCCCACGCATTGTTCTTGTCTTCCAAATCTATCGCCTACCAACTGGAGCTACATAGTCGCGTGAGTTGAGCAAAAGTCCATTTAGTACTTTGCCGAAATAGATCTTATAGCATTTGCATAGTAGTCACATAGTTTTCAGATAACATTCATACACATAATCATAGGCACATAGATTGTCCAAAGAAATAAGAGATTTTGCACAGTAGTAAAAGCAGTTAAAGAAATTAACTTGAGTATCATTTTCCCCCAACGGAAAAGAGTTTTAAAAAAAGGGCTACGAGAACTCACCTTAGCAAAGATAACAAGTAGCAGAGAATATAATAGTCAAACAACGACGTACAACGGCTTCCAGACACGACCTAGCAATTTGACTGATTCAGAAATATGCTGGAAATGGATATTTGGATTGATGCATAGGAGTTTTGAAAATGTTTTCGTATTACTGGTTTTAGTGGTATTGGTTGTGTAGTGGTTGGTGATTTAGACGCGAAGGAGATATACTAAGTATGTATGTTAGATACTATACACTGATACAATTTAATAAATAGATAAGTGAAATAACAATGATTAAATAATAGATATTTATAAGTATATTCCGGTAATTCACCCGCTAACCTCAAGTTATCTAGTTTAAATTATATAGATTATAAGTAAAGACACATTTCAATTACACTAAAACAAATATAGAAGTCTTATATTTTATAAAGTTACAAAATATGTTTTTCGTCTTTTAGTCGATTTATTAAAATAATAATAATTTATTATTTCGTCTTTTTGTCGGGTTTTTAAGAAAATAGAATTTTTTTAAAATATTCTAAGTATAATATATTTATTAACTTTCGGCATGACCCGTTCATTTATAAAACGTATTACAGGGTTTTAAACCTCATTTTCCAAACATTTTCCCTAAAACAATTTAATTCTGACAAAACGACCCTAAATTCACATTTCGCAACAATTATCAAGACGCATTCCTTCATTGACTATCTAATATATACATAAGTATGTATCACTTTCAAAAGTCCGTTTTAAACATATAAATTGACTAGATTTTGCTTATCGGGCCTTAAGGCCCAATAGTGGTCCAAAACGATATTAGTAGGTTTTAAATCTGATTTAGGCCCAATATCAAGCCCATTAGTAAATATAAGTTAGATGAATAATCCATGACGTAAACCAAGGCTCACGGACCAAGACCAAGCCATGATTTGGCTTAGCTTATTAGGCCGTGGCCCTTTAAGCCCAAAATAAGCTATCCAGAGCTTATTTTTAAGCCATTAAGCTACGCGAGTCCATAAATATCAAAATAAGCTCTAACCAAAGCCATGAAAATACGCCGGACCACACTAAGGTTCACAATAAGCCGCAGCTTATTGGACCTTATTGGGTCGTGAGTTATATAAGCCCAGAACCAAATTCGTTTAGTTTTACATAAGCTAATAAGCTACGTAGTACTTTTAGATATCAAAATAAGCTATAAAAATAAAGCAAAAGGGGTAAATAACCAAAAACACTTCCTTTTTTATCCTTGGGGTTTTCGAACCTAATAAGCTCAATATAAGCTCACCCAAAGCTTATTTATAAGCCAAAATAAGCTATAATCTATAATAAGCAAATAATGTCATTTCACCAATGCAACCACTATATTAAAATGACCAACCCTCATTTTCCTTTTTCCCTTTGTTCGAACCCAAACGCACCCTTATATAGTGTTTTGTACATTTTTCGTGTTTGATTTTTGGAAAAGGCACAGTACAACTAACATTTATGCATCATTATACATTCAAAAGTACAAGAATTTATGAAATAAAGTAACTTACAAAAGTGGGTTTTGAAGACGAGACCGACACAAAACCGACAACCCAAACATTGTTTTTTGTATACCCACGCCTATTGGAATCAACCCGAAACGCTTAAACCTTCATGTTTTTTTGTCAAAGTTAGAAAATAAAATTTTGTGTGTGTGCTTTGGGGTTCGGACGACGCAAGGAAAGAATGAGAGAAAAGGTGTAGTGTGTGTTTTTAAAAGTGGGAAATGTGTGAAATTTTGTGTTAATACAAAGTAAACCGTAAAAACATTTATCTTTATATTTTACGATCTCACTTTGTTTTGTCGATAACAAAACATAAACTTATCAAACAACAAACTCTAAACGTTTCTAAGCCAATAGTTTTCTAACACACCAAAACACTTTATAAAAACAACATTCTTCTCAACCTATCTTGCAATTTTCTAAAAATGATCTTAAACACCTTTTTTTATAAACTTTACCCTAAACACAAAATATTTTTTCACAAAAATATTTCTTCATAAAACTTCCTTCCCACTCATAAAATCTGATCAAAAGATTCTCTTTATTATTATATTAGTTTAAATGTTAAAAAGTCAAAGCTTATTTTTGAGTACTGTTTGTCGGTGCTCTTAACTTTATATTCCGATGCCTTTGGGAAACAGCACCGGCAGTTCCGACAAACAGTAAAATGTTTGGCTATAAATACCAACTCTTCTCACTTGTTCTATTCATTCATTCTAACATTTTTCTTCTCTCTAGATCTGGTTACCACTGATCTTCTCCTATATTCTACTCTACTCTAATGCTTCTTGTAGGTCCTTCATGACGTTGTCGTGTCGACGCTAAAAGATCTTCTATGAATAAGCTCCCCAAAATCTCTTGAAGCTTGGATCTATCTTCCATCTTGTGGCAAGCTTCTATGTCACAAGATCTTCTTCATCTTGTCTCTAATCTTCAATCAAAAAATATCTTAGAAATGTCTAGTTTTGGTTTGGTAACGTTGGTGTAAAAACAATACATATATATGTGTATGTTTGGTACCTAGTAGAGGACAAGCATTGATGATGTGACGAAGGGTTTAGGATTTGAAAAAGGGTGTTATGATGTGTAGTGATAAATAGTGAATGGTTCTAATATGTGGAACCCCGGTGTTTAACTTAGCATCGTGAAAATAATTAAGTAACGTTGTGTGGCTTCTCCGCCGGTTAAAGGAGATTTGGTGATTAGTGTATTCGAACTCTCGAGTAGGTGACTCGGGGAGTGGAGTAGGGCAAGGAAGGAGTCCTTGTAGCCGAACCACTATAAATAACCGTGTCATATATCCTTTATATTATTGCTCGCATTATCTCATCTTAAACATATCACATCACATCAAACAAAACTGAATACACTTTTGTGAAAATAAATAAAAGAAAATAAAAGTTAAGATTTTAATTTGAAAACTATTCAACCCCCTTCTAGTTTTCACAATTGGTACCAGAGCAGGTTACCGAAGATTTCAAAATATACTGTATTTTTCGAATCTTCAAAATCCAAACAAATTTAAAAAAAAACATATTGCATATGCATAAATATTCCTCTATACATGTCTGTTGTTCTTGTAAAGCTTAGGTAAAATGGATCTAATGGAAGATATGTTGCTACTCAAATTCGTAGCTGATCCAGGTCGCCGGAACCACCGGTGCTATTGTCCAAGAGCACCGGCTGAGGTTTGTCGACAGCACCGGCTGTCTGATGTGTATGTTGGGCTTATGCATTTTTGGGCCTCAGTCAAATGTTTTATAATCTTAATTTTGGGCTAGACCAAATTGGATCTCAACCTTTTCTAAACTTGATTTTTTGTCAAAAAAAACCATGTTCTTGACATCGGGTATCTTTTCAAAACGACCTTCATGGCCAATCACTCTAGATCTATACATATTAAGTTGCGGAAAGGTTTAGGCCAAGTATATTTACAACTTTATGTATAGTGACGTATCTCTTTTAAAAGGGACCTATGATCTAGATGATTCATGATCCGATTTGATAAGATCTCAAATATGTCAAGCCATGGTATCAAAAAAAAAAAATTCTCGTCTCAAATTTTTTTTATACTTTTCTCTGCTATTCATTTTCATAAATAAAGGGATCTCGTGCATATTATCCACTTGCTTGTCTTCATTTCATCGGTGCACAAAAAAGGGGCACACAAATTCTTTCTTAAATCTTGTCTATGTGATTTTTTGAATATGTGATATATATTCAATGTGAAACGTGAAAGGTATTTGTATATACGTAAAAAATATAATAAATATATATATATATTCGCACTAAATAATATCTTTCCGGATATTGCTTCCTCTTGAATCATTGCCTCCTAACTCGTGCTCGATACTCTGTCACAAATATTTTGGGTATAAAAACCATTTATTCAAATTTCAAAACTATCCTCACCTGTCCCCAAAATCAAACGGCCACCTTTTCAAATCATAAAACTCACCCACCACTCTCCTCTTCCACTCACTCACCATTTCAAATTTCACTCACAACTTTCCATTTTCTCCTCCAAATCTCTAACCGGTTCGCACCATGGAAGCCGTAATGAAAATCCTTAGTCCCGTCTTGATCGTGATCATCATCTCGCTCGCAATGCTCCTTTATCCCATGATCAAATTCCCGGACCGTGACGTGTTTTTCATTCTCGCGTTATATATTACCATTGTATTTCCTATTCTATGTATCGCATTGTACATCGAATCTTTATATATATGGAATGTTAATTTCTATTAGTCATATTTTTTTTCTTTCATCGTCTAGAAATTATCGTCTCGTCGCGCTCAAAGAAAATTTAATACCGCAAGTCTTACACATCTTAATCCACTTACTTATAAAAAAAGGGGGTAATAAATAAAAGGGATCACAACACTTAAAGAAATAATAATTTTTTTTCTTTCTTTCAACTGTGTCCTCTTCCGGTGCCTTTCATTTTGCAAGCCGGTGCCATTTAATGAACAGCACCGGAAGAACCGGCCAACTGCAGAACAAAACGTCTTGTTCTTCTTTTCTATCTTCTCACTGTTTGAAAATTTTATACTCCCAATAAACACCATTGACGATTTTTTGAAGTCCTTTGACCATCCCTTCTTCCTTCTATCAAAGTGTTACATTGTAAGTAGTAATCAACACTTATTTTCTTACTATCTATCCTAATCAATCAGTTTATGTTTCTTAATTTTTCTTCATGAACCCTAAAATGCAACAATCACTTAAATCAACTGATTAGATATGTAGGATAACTACAATTGGTTTTTAATTCGGGTCGAGACTAAGAAAACAATCCATGCACGTTTTTAAATCAAACTAAGCCGAATTGTTAATACCCGTAAAAACTTATAAATTTCTTAAATAAAATTTTCTAAAACCCTCTATTTTTTCTATTTTCGATAGGTGCACCATGCCTAACGCTCGTGATGTTGACCACCATGACACCGCCATCTACATTCCTTTGTACCACCGCACCGGTGGGTTCACCGGTAACGAAAGGGACATCTACAAATCCCTTGTGTATCGTCTATTTCACGAAGGTCGTGTTGTGCTCCCCGACTTCCTCGAAGATGAACCTAATCTTCGCCCCACTTTTGGGGCCATAGGGTTTGATTGTCTACTTGACATTGACGAGCAAATTTGCCCCGTCTTCGTCCTTCAATTCTATAGGAGTTTCCGTCTCATTCGAAACCTTAACGGAACCATTTGCGTGAGGTTTACTATTGACAATGTCGAAACCATTCTCACTCTTGAGAATTTTGCTCAAATCCTTAGAATCCCTTGTGAGGGTGTATGTCTATACTCTCACGAGTGGTCTATCTCGTCCCTTCAAAGAAGCCTTGATCCTCATCCCAATCTTTATCCCCATCCTATCGAGGACCCATCCTTGGTTCGCGACGCCTTATTCAAAGAAAGACCCGAACCAATTCTCTGAAAAATCAAAGGTGACAATGAAACCCTCGAACCATTTCAAATGCTTAACACCGAGTTCAAGGATACCTTCAACAAATGGTACCTCATTCTCAATGAAAATGTCATTTGTCTCACCGGTCACAAAGATCATCCAAACGTGTCTCTTTGCTACATGCTTTATTGTCTCTCCATCGGCAAACCCTTCAACCTCGCCTACTACATCGTCCACCGAATGATGAGCGTGACTCAAAGTAGTCAAATGACTCTTCCATATGCCATGCTCCTCACTCGACTCTTCAAACATGTTCAAACCAATCACCCATATCCTTTGCCAAACGTGTTTAATCTTGTGGATCATGTGATGATTCCCCTTTCAAACAAAAGGAAAAACCGCATCAAGTCTAAGGGAAAAAGGCCACGTCTTCCATCTCCAACTCCTTCTAACTCTTCCGGGTCCTCCCAATCACCTCCAAATCAAGGAACTAGTTCCAACCCAAGAGGTGATCCCATTGACAACTACACCCTCGACCCCATTGACTATCTCAACCAACTTCCACCCATCGAAGGAGGAGAGTCGCCAGAATTCAAGCAAACCAAGGGATTGTTCAAGTGTCTCTTCCATTTCCTTTGCAAGAAAAAGTAAGGAGTGATGTCCGGAAAAACATTTTATGATTTGGTATGTTCCTAAAACTACTTTGGATTATGTATGATTTGGTACAATGTTTTGAATAATTATGTTTGGATCATTTCCGTCCTCATTAGTATTGAGAGGACGTTTGGATATTTTCATATGTAATAACTTATGATTATCTTTGGATATCCCTTGCATCATTCTACCTCTATTATGGTTTCTACATGTCTTTGTATGTGCAAATGTGCTATGAAATGGCTTGTGCAAAATCCTAGTTTTCGTTTAAGGGGCGTTTGGCTAGCTCTTATTTCTAGGTCTAGCAAAATAGGAATAGGCTTAACTCTCCCTAATCTTTCTTAGAATTGAGAACATTAGCTTCCTGCATATTCACTCTAGTGTCTAGGTTAAGAGTATCAAAACTTGGCCAATTTAGTTCATCATCTGCACTGGCCGGTGCTCTTTGCAGCAAGCCGGTGCTGTTTGGCCAAAGGCACCGGCCAGCCGGTTCTACAGTAGGCTTTTTGCCATTTTTGAGGTTCCAACTTTTCAAACCAAAGCCATAAACATGCTCATTAGACTTGCCTCATTACTGCTAGGTAGTTGGTTTTGCCTTGTTTGACCTTAAAATGGGTTATAATGATTATGTTTAGTGAAAAGGTAGTGGTTTAGGCATTTAATGTTTTGCATGCATTTTAATTATAAATTAGGGGTTTGAAAATCATCTTCCTCACCTCTCACAAACTGCAAATCCTCTCTATACATCCTATTCAACAATGGCCTCAAGTGCTTGCTCCTCTACTCAAAATCCACCCAAAAAGGCTCCTAAAGAAGTCACCTACATTGATCTCACTTCCAATGAGAGCTCACCACCCTTGCACTCACAATTCCACCACCTATACCGAACATGGTAGAGCCTTTTACATCACCTTTGGCTCCAAGAGACCTTGTCTTCACAACCTCCACCAAATTCCCTGACCTTCATTCCTTTTCTTTCTTCTTTAAATGTTGCTCCACCTTCGACAACGAACCCATTTCCCCACTCTCTAACACAAAACCTTCCTCAACCATCTCAAAATGAAGCTCCCATTGAGTCAACTATTCCTTCACTCAACCCAAACTCTCATCAAGTCAATACTCAACCCAACCCTTTCGTGGAAAGGGAAATTATCCAACAAGAGATTCACAATCTCCAAGCCTTCCACCAAAACATTCAAGAGGCTATCCACAATGCACAACATGTGCAAGATAGTCTCATTCCCCCTACCTCCATCACTCACATCCAAATACCACCACCTTTCTATCTAATTTTTACTCCTATCCAAACACCCCCTTATGGTCCATCATTCCCACCACCAAATGTTTTTGGACCTCTTGACCAAAGTATTTGGCTTGAACAACCACCACAACCTCTTGATCACACTTGCTTACATTGCCAAAAGACCGAGTACATCATAAATAATTTTCAAACCGAAACTAGGTTTATGCTAAATCATATTTTAGATCGCCTTAACCACATTTCAAACCGGTTGCCTAGGGACGATCACTAGGTCTAAGAATGATTAAGGTTTAGACATATTAAGGGATTGCCAAAGCATGATTTTAGTTTTAGATTGGCACTAAGTTAATTTTCTTTTAACTTCATGTTTTTGTAATTGTTATAATTTCAAATTTCATGATTATGATATCTTATGATGGATGTTATGCTTGATTGTTCTTATTCTTTCTTGTGTTCTTCCATTACATGTGAATTATATGGGATGATGATTTTAAATTTGAATAAGCTTGGCTCACGCCAAATTCTTGGTCTGTGTTTGACTCTGCAGAATCGTAGTCATAGGTGACATACAGCCGGTGATGTCCCGTTAACAAACAGGTGCCATTTATGGACAGCACCGGCAAGCACTCGGGCGGGGGCCCACCCCCCCCCCCCCCCCCCCCCACCCCCCCCCCCCCCCCCCCAACCACCCCCCCCCCCCCCCCCCCCCCCCCCCCCCCCTCAGAGCCACACCCCCCCCCCCCCCCCCCCCCCTCCCACTCTGAATAATCAAATTCTCCTCTCTTTTTCATTTACTTACTCAATCTTCTTTGAGGTACACTATCAAGTGCACGGTACTTTGTCCAAGATGCTACCATTAAGGGGGTAGCAACATATTTGACTCTCACAAAGTTAACCAATAAACAATTATTGTTTATTGACTAACCTACTTTATATTTGTAGCATATCATTTTACTTTGACTTAATTTTAGTGGGAGCTCTCGTCAAGGGGGAGCTCACATTTTAGTTTCCCTTTCGGTCATTCTTTCGTGTGTGTGATGTTTTTCTTCGACGCTCTTTTTGTTTCGACAAAAAAAGGGGGAGAAGAAAGTAAAAACTCCAATTTAGAAACGCTTAGACTTTCTTGGTTTTTACTTTATAAATTTATGTTTTGTCATCAACAAAAAGGGAGAGATTGTTAATACAAAGAAAACTGTAAAAACGTTTATCTTTATATTTTACGATCTCACTTTGTTTTGTCGATAACAAAACATAAACTTATCCAACAACAAACTCTAACGTTTACTAAGCCAATAGTGTTCTAACACCAAAACCCAAAAACACTTTATAAAAACCAACATTTTTCTCTACCTATCTCTGCTATTTTCTAAAAATGATCCCCTAAGACCTTTCTTTATAAAATCTTTACCCTTAAACACAAAATATTTTTTTTTCACAAAAATATTTCTTCATTTAAGACTTCCTCCACACTAACTAAAAATCTGATCAAAAGATTCTCTTTATTATTATATTAGTTTAAATGTTAAAAAAAGACAAAGCTTATTTTTGAGTACTGTTTGCCAGTGCTCTTAACTTACATTTCTGGGTTTTTTGGGATAAACGCAACGGCATAGAGGTCCGACACACAGTAAAAGTTTGGCTATTAATACCAATCCTTCTACTTGTTTAAGTATTCTTCTAACATTTTTCTTCTCTCTAGATCTGGTTACCACTAATCTTCTCCTATATTCTACTCTACTTTAATGTTTCTTGTAGATCCTTCATGATGTTGTCATGTCGACGCTAAAAGGTCTTCTATGGACAAGCTCACCAAAATCTCTTGAAGCTTGGATCTATCTTCCATCTTGTGGCAAGATTCTATGTCTCAAGATCTTCTTCATCTTGTCTCTAATCTTCAAACAAAATATCTTAGAAATGTCTAGATTTGGTTTGGTGATGTTGGTGTATAAACAATGTATATATGTGTGTATGTTTCGGTATAGTAAAGGACAAGCATCGGTAATGTGACGATAGGGTTTAGGGATTGAAAAAGGGTGTTGTGATGTGTAGTGGTGAATAGTGAATGGTGAATGGTTCTAATATGTGGAACCCGGTGTTTAACTTAGCATCGTGAAATGTAATAAGTAACGATGTGTGGACTTTCTTCACGATTAAGGTGATTTGGTGCATTAGTCGTATTCGAAACTCTCGAGTAAGTGACTAGGGGAGTGGAGTCGTGATTTTTAGGGCAAGGAAGATGTCCTTGTAGCGAACCATATAACCTAATCGTGTATATATCCTTTACATTATGGATCGCATTATTCTCATCTTTAAAAAACATCACATCACATCAAACCAATAACTAAATCACTTCTTGTGGAAATAAATTAAAAGAAAATAAAAGTTAAGATTTCAATTGAAAACTTTTCACCCCACCCCCCCCTTTCTATTTTTCACATTTGGTTATCGGGAGCGTGTTCTCGAAGATTTCAAAAATATACTGTATTTTTCGAAATATTCAAAATCCAAAACATAATTTAAAAAAAAATATTGCATTACGCATAAATATTCCTTCTTATACATGTTTTGTTGTTCTTGTAAAGCTTAGGCTAAAATGGATCTAATGGAGATATGTTGCTCACTAAAATCGTGCTGATATCCAGGTAGCAGGAACCACGGTGCCATTTGTCCAAGAGACACCGGCTGAGTGAGGTTTTGACCGACAGCACAGGCTGTTCTGAGTGTATGTTGGGCTTATGCATTTTGGGCCTCAAATCAAATGTTTTATTATTTAATTTTGGGATAGACCAAATTGGGATCTCAACTTTTCTAAACTTTATTTTTGTGTCAAAAAAAACTATGTTCTAGGTAATCGGGTTTCTTCTCAAAACGATCCTTCATGGCGTATCACTCTAGTAATCGCTATTACATATTAAGTTGCGGAGCGAAAAGTTTTAGCCAAATACGTTTACAACTTTATGTATAGTGACGTATCTCTTTTAAAAGGGACCTATGATCTAGATGATTCATGATCCGATTTGATAAGATCTCAAATATGTCAAGCCATGGTATCAAAAAAAAATTCTCTCGTCTCAACTTTTTTTTCATCACTTTTTCTCTGTATTCATTTTCCATAAATAAGAGAATCTCGTGCTTTATTATCCACTTGCTTGTCTTCATTTCATCGGTGCATAAAAAAAAGGGGGTACACAAATTCTTTCTTAAATCGTGATTTTTTGAATATGTGATATATATTCAATGTGAAACGTGAAAGGTATTTGTATATACGTAAAAAAATATAATAAATATGTATATATATATATATATATTTCCGCACTAAATAATATCTTTCCGGCTATTGCTTCCTCTTGAATCATTGCCTCCTAACTCGTGCTCGATACTCTGTCACAAATATTTTGGGTATAAAAACCATTTATTCAAATTTCAAAACTATCCTCACCTGTCCCCAAAATCAAACGGCCACCTTTTCAAATCATAAAACTCACCCACCACTCTCCTCTTCCACTCACTCACCATTTCAAATTTCACTCACAACTTTCCATTTTCTCCTCCAAATCTCTAACCGGTTCGCACCATGGAAGCTGTAATGAAAATCCTTAGTCCCGTCTTGATCGTGATCATCATCTCGCTCGCAATGCTCCTTTATCCCATGATCAAATTCCCGGACCGTGACGTGTTTTTCATTCTCGCGTTATATATTACCATTGTATTTCCTATTCTATGTATCGCATTGTACATCGAATCTTTATATATATGGAATGTTAATTTCTATTAGTCATATTTTTTTTCTTTCATCGTCTAGAAATTATCGTCTCGTCGCGCTCAAAGAAAATTTAATACCGCAAGTCTTACACATCTTAATCCACTTACTTATCAAAAAAAGGGGGTAATAAATAAAAGGGATCACAACACTTAAAGAAATAACAAAAAAATTAATAAAAAAAATTAATAATTTTTTTTTCTTTCTTTCAACTATGTCCTCTTTCGGTGCCTTTCATTTTGCAAGCCGGTGCCATTTAATGAACAGCACCGGAAGAACCGGCCAACTGCAGAACAAAACGTCTTGTTCTTCTTTTCTATCTTCTCACTGTTTGAAAATTTTATACTCCCAATAAACACCATTGACGATTTTTTGAAGTCCTTTGACCATCCCTTCTTCCTTCTATCAAAGTGTTACATTGTAAGTAGTAATCAACACTTATTTTCTTACTATCTATCCTAATCAATCAGTTTATGTTTCTCAATTTTTCTTCATGAACCCTAAAATGCAACAATCACTTAAATCAACTGATTAGATATGTAGGATAACTACAATTGGTTTTTAATTCGGGTCGAGACTAAGAAAACAATCCATGCACGTTTTTAAATCAAACTAAGCCGAATTGTTAATACCCGTAAAAACTTATAAATTTCTTAAATAAAAATTTCCTAAAACCCTTTATAATTTCTATTTTCGATAGGTGCACCATGCCTAACGCTCGTGATGTTGACCACCATGACACCGCCATCTACATTCCTTTGTACCACCGCACCGGTGGGTTCACCGGTAACGAAAGGGACATCTACAAATCCCTTGTGTATCGTCTATTTCACGAAGGTCGTGTTGTGCTCCCCGACTTCCTCGAAGATGAACCTAATCTTCGCCCCACTTTTGGGGCCATAGGGTTTGATTGTCTACTTGACATTGACGAGCAAATTTGCCCCGTCTTCGTCCTTTAATTCTATAGGAGTTTTCGTCTCATTCGAAACCTTAACGGAACCATTTGCGTGAGGTTTACTATTGACAATGTCGAAACCATTCTCACTCTTGAGAATTTTGCTCAAATCCTTAGAATCCCTTGTGAGGGTGTATGTCTACTCTCACGAGTGGTCTATCTCTTCCCTTCAAAGAAGCCTTGATCTTCATCCCAATCTTTATCCCCATCCTTGGTTTACGACGCCTTATTTAAAGAAAGACCCGAACCAATTCTCCGAAAAATAAAAGGTAACAATGAAACCGTCGAACCATTTCAAATGCTTAACACCGAGTTCAAGGATTTTTTTTTGAACGGCAACTTTATTAGAACAAAACACTAGCAAGGAGCTAGAGACAAAGTTACAAAGAAATCAAATAGGGATGTTGCAACCAACTAACCCAACTAAAGTTACTTTTACATCTAGAACGACACCATGTGAAAGAACGCGATACTATATCATCAAAAAGAACATCTTTGCAGGGGACGAGAGACGAGAAGAGGGCCTGATTTCGAAACCTCCAAATACTCCACCATGTTATGTAGAAAACTCCTTCAAGCAAATCTTTAACTTTAGGACTTAATCTGATAGCATTAAACCAATGAAGCCAATTGGAATACGAATCAATCGACGCCCATGCTATATTCCACCACCGGCAGACAAGCCTAACGATGTCCGTGACCAAACTACATTGAAAAAACAAATGCGCTAAGTCTTCATCTTCTGAGTGGCAAATAGGACATGAAGGATCCGAAACCAAAACACCACGATGTTGCAGGTTTACACGAGTTGGTAAACGATTCAGATGGACCTTTCCAAGCGAAGACATTTAAGTTTAATCGGCACAGAATTACTTAATCCATCTTGTAGGCGAATAGGGGATTTTTGGAAAAAAACATCATCAGAAGATATCGTCACGTTCTTTGACACAAAAGTACACCTTCCCCATTTAAAATCCCAAACCACCTATCTTCCAACGAAGACGCAATTGTCCCCTTCTATGTACTGCTTGTAGGTCTAGAAGATATTAGCGAAGCTTTCAGATACCACCTCTAACAGGACGACGAAGAGAAGAGAAGTAACAAAAGACAGTTCACCAGCCACCCGAACTTAACTTTAATTAGTTTCCAAAGCAAAAATGCGAGGAACACAAAACCACGAAAAGACAAAAAGAACACGAGTTCAAATACCTTCAACAAATGGTACATTGAATGTGTTGCTGTGTGGGGAGGTTTGTGCATTTGCTGCTCAAGGATGTGGGGAGCGAGAATGATTGCATGTCTGGTTAGTTGCTCATCGGGGTGGGGGTACGACGCAGAGGAAGCGCGAGCCGGTCGAGAGCGTGGGAGCGCGAGCGTTAGGCCAACTTAGGATGTAGGGAGATGATGCGAGTGAGCGACGGTACCTGACGAGGCTCCGCCGGCGGCGCGGCGGATCGATGGCGCGCCGTCGTGCTGCCGTAGCTACAGGCTCATCTACTCAGAGAGATTGTCAAGATGAGCGTGTCACGGCGTCGAGAGTGGAGTAGTACTCAGGGAGGTGAGGACGACGTCTTGCTCGATAGCATGATCCATGGCAGCCGTCACTTCGACCCCGGCCCCCGGCGTGGGGCTCTTCAAGACATGTTCAAAAACCCAATCACTCGATGTAATCCTTTGCCAAACGTGTTTAATCTTGTAGATCATGTGATGATTCCCCTTTCAAACAAAAGGAAAAACCGCATCAAGTCTAAAGGAAATAGGCCACGTCCTCCATCTCCAACTCCTTCTAACTCTTCTAGGTCCTCCCAATCACCTCTAAATCAAGTAACTAGTTCCAACCCAATAGGTGATCCCATTGACAACTACACCCTCAGACCCAAATTACTATCTCAAACCAACTCCACCCATCGAATGAGGAGAGTCACCGGAAATTCAAGTAAAAACAAACCAAAAGGGATTGTTCAAGTGTCTCTTCCATTTCCTTTGTAAGAAAAAGTAAGGAGTGATGTTCGGAAAAACATTTTATGATTTGGTATGTTCCTAAATGGTACAATGTTTTGAATAATTATGTTTGGATCATTTTCGTCCTCAGGTATAGTAATGAGAAAGACGTTTGGATATGTGAATTCATATTCAACAACTCCTATGATCTATCTTTACGCGCGACTAACACATTCCCTTGCATCATTCTACCACTCTATTTTAATCAGGCCGTTTACTCACACCTGACACCTTCTGATATGTGCAAAATGTGCTTATGAAAAAAAATGGCTTTTTGTGCAAAATCCTAGTTTTTGTTTAAGGGGCGTTTGTCTAGGTCTAGCAAAATAGGAAAAGTGGCTTAACTCTTCTCCAACTCTCCCTAATCTTTCCTTATAATGAGAACTCAAAATTAGCCACCTGGGCATATTCACTCATAGTGTCATGTTAAGTAGTAATCACAAAACTTTGTCAATTTAGTATTCAACATCTGCACAGGTCGATGCTCTTTTAACCAGCAAGTCGATGCTGTTTTGGCCAAAAGGCACTGTGTCCAGCTGGTATTTCTACAGTAGGCTTTTTGCCATTTTTGAGGTTCCAACTTTTCAAACCAAAGCCATAAACATGCTCATTAGACTTGCCTCAATTATTGGTTATGGTAGTTTGGGTTTTCGCCTTTGAATGACCTAAATAGGTTATAATGATTATGTTTAGTGAAAAGGTAGTGGTTTAGGCATTTAATATTTTGCATGCATTTTAATTATAAATTAGGGGTTTGAAAATCATCTTCCTTACCTCTCACAAACTGCAAATCTTCTCTATACATACTATTCAACAATGGCCTCAAGTGCTTGCTCCTCTACTCAAAATCCACCCAAAAAGGCTTCTAAAGTCACCTACATTGACCTTACTTCCAATGAGGCCTCACCACAACCACACCAAACAACAATCGACACCACCCTTGCTCTCATAATTCCACCACCTTTACCAAACATGGTAGTACCTTTTGCATCACCTTTGGGTCTAAGAGCCCTTGTCTTCACCACTCCACCAAACACCCCCAATGACCCTCATCCCTTTCTTTCTTCTTTGAATGATACTCCACCACGACCAACGAACCCATGTCCTCACTCTCTAACATAAAACTTTCATAAACCATCTCAAAATGAAGCTCTCGTTGAGCCAACTATTCCTTCACTTCCCCCAAACTCTTACCAAGTCAATGCTCAAACCAACCCTTTCGTGGAAAGGGAAATTATCCAACAAGAAATTCACAATCTCCAAGCCTTCCACCAAAACATTTAAGAGGCTATTCACAATGCACAACATGTGCAAGATAGTCTCATTCCCCCTACCTCCTTCACTCACAGCCAAATACCACCACCTTTCTATATAACTTCTACCCCTATCCAAACACCCCCTTATGGTCCATCATTCCCACCAACCAATTTTGAGTTGACCACTTGGAACCAAAGTCTTTGACCAAAGTCCTTTGCGCTTGAACAACCCACCACAGACCTCTTGATCACAGAAGACTTGACTACTTGCTAAAAGAATACCGAAAACAACATAAATAATTTGTATAAAAACCGGAAACTAGTTTAGCTAAACATATTTTTGGAGATCGCCTTAACCAACATTCTAAACACCGGTTTGCCTTAGGGACGATTCACTAGGTCTAGGAAAGAAGTAAGGTTTTATGACATAATACAGGGATTGCCAAGCAATTCATATTTTAGTTTTAGTTTGGCACTAAGTCAATTTTCTTTTTACTTCATGTTTTGTAATTCTTATAATTTCAAATTTCATGATTATGATATCTTATGACGGATGTTATGCTTGATTGTTCTTATTCTTTCTTGTGTTCTTCCATTACATTTGAATTATGAGGAATGTGATTTAAAATTTTGAATAAAGTTGGCTCCGCCAAAATAATGGTATCTGTGTTGACCCTCCATAGTCACAGGTGAAGTCCGATCACAAACAACGGTTGCCAAAATGGACATGCACCGGCAAGCACCGGCCACTCTGAAATGATCCAATTCTCCTCTCTTTTTCATATTACTACTCAATCTTCTTTGAGTACACTATCAAGTGCAGGTACTTTGTCCAAGAATGCACCCATTAAGGGGGAGCAACATGTTTGACTCTCAAAAAGTCAACCAATAACAATTATTGTTTATTGACTAACCTCTCGTCTTCTCTCTTAGTAGCATATCAATTTAACTTTAAGAGACATAAAAAATTAAAGGGGAGCTCTCATCAAGGGGAAGCTCACATTTTAGTTTCCCTTTCGTCATTCTTTTTGTGTGTGTTAGTTTTTCTTCGACACTCTTTTTGTTTCGACAAAAAAGGCGAGAAGAAAGTAAAAAACTCCAATTTAGAAACGCTTAGACTTTGTTGGTTTTTTACTTTATAAATTTTATGTTTTGTCATCAACAAAAATGGGTGAAGATTGTTATGACAGTAAGTAAACCGTAAAAATGTTTAACTTTATATTTTACGATCATCACTTTGTTTTTTGTCTGATAACTAAACATAAACTTACACCAAACAAACAAACTCTAAAAACGTTTCTAACAATATTACTCTAACACATAAAGCACCAAAACACATTATAAAAACAACATTCTTCTAACCTATCTTGCAATTTTTCTAAAAATGATCTTAAACAACCTATTTTTTATAAACTTTACCCTAAACACAAAATTATGTTTTCACAAAAAAATTTCTCTTCATAAACTTCATTTCGCCTACTCATAAAATCGATCAAAAGATACTCTTTATTATTATATTATTTTAAATGTGAAAAAGTCAAAGCTTATTTTTAGTACTCTGTTTGCGGTGCTACCTAGGAACTTTACATTCACGGTGCCTTTGGGAAACGGCAACCGGCAGTTCACGGCAAACAGCAAAATGTTTGGCTATAAATACAATCTCTTCTCACATTGTTTCTATACATATCATTCTAACATTTTCTTTTCTTCTCTGCGAGGAGATCTGTTACACTGTGATCTTCACACTATATTCCTACGTCACTCTAATGCTTCTTGGTAGGTTCCATCATGACGTTTTCGTGTCCGACTCTAAAAAAAAAGATCTTCTAGTAAATAGCTCCCCAAAACTCTGAAAGCTTGGATCTATCTTCCACTTGTGGCAAGCTTCTATGTCACAAGGATCTTCTTTATCTATGTCTCTAATCGTCAGTCAAAAATATCTGATTAAATGTATAGTTTTTGGTTTGGTAACCGTTGTGTAAAAATAATACATATAGATATGTATGTTTTTGGAACCTATTAGAGGAACAAGCCTGATGATGTGACTACGGTATTTTAGATTTGAAAAAGGTTGTTGTGATGTGTAGTGATAATTGTGAAATGGTTCTAAATGTAGAAACCTGTTGTTTTAATAGTAGGCATCGTGAAAATAATTAGTAACGTTGGTGGCTTCTCCGTACGGTTAAAGGAGATTTTTGGTGATTAGTGTATTCGAACACTCGGACAGGTGACTAGTGTGAGTGGAGTAGGGCAAGGAAGGATTCTTTGAAGAGCCGAACCACTATAAATTAACCGTGTCATATATTCCCATTTAAATATTATGCTCGCCATTATCTCCATCTAAACAATACACCTCACATCAAAAAAACAGAATACACTTTTATGATGAATACACTTTTATGAAAATAAATAAAAGAAAATAAAAGTTAAGATTTTAATTTGAAAACTATTCAACCCCCTTCTAGTTTTCACATAAACTAATCTTCACATCACATTTATTGAAAACAGACTCTTACGTTATTTCTAGGGATAAGTCTATATAATAACAACATACTTTTTGAAATGTACATATATCATACGTGTACTTAAAAAACTACCAATATCGTATACGTACTTTCAAATTCCGTTCCGCTATGATACCTTAAATGATGTGGCATGTCCAGTCACCAATTAAATAATCTATGTGGCATTTTTAGTTATTTTTATTAGTGATGTGGAGGTTAGTCTAAATATGTAGTATATTTGATATATATTTTTCATCAGCACATGCACGTTATACAAACTGGAACCCTAATCATCAAAAATCAAAGCCATCGAAGATTGAAGGAGAGACCCGTTAACATTTTCCAAAAATCAAAGCCATTGTTATACAAACTGGAACCCTATATGTACGAACAACAAAAAAACATCCATACCACATTCAATTTTCAATTTTTAATGTTGTGATACTACAATATCATCTGTGTGTGAGTCGTTGGCATCTCATATTGCATCCAAATAGTTTTGTTGTTTTTACGTATTTTATCTTAACTGAAACAGTTGATATTCTCTTTATTTACATCTTTATAAACTAAACCTTGAATCCAAGAATTGAAACCCTAATTGTTTATATATATGTTTCTTTTCTTTTTGTGCAGTATGCCGTCCTCGCTTAGTGTTACCTTCTATCACGATGGGATTTGTTACATCGCCTTTTTGTTATGTGGAGGGCGACAAAGCTAAAATTCCAGATATTGATTTCACTTGCATGTCTCACTATAAATTGTTTGAGTATTTTCAAGCAGCTGGCCAATTTTATCTTGTATGTCTATACTATTGTGTTCCTGATAGTGATTTGTCTAGTGGCATAAAAGAACTTAAGAATGATGAACTATTAGGTGATTTGGTTAAACTAGGTTTAGCAAATGAGGGCAAAATTGACTTATATGTGGAACACCATGGGTATGAGATAAAACATTGGATTGATGTTGGGATTGACGAAAATGAGTCTTGTCACACCCCAACTCAGGCGGAAACACGAGGCGTGACGGAGAATTGATTATCACAACACAAGATACAAGATAGAGAAAAACTAAAATGCATTCATAAAAGTGTCGTGACATTCTCCGACCCCAAGTAAGAACTTGAGTGAAGATAAGTCAAAGAACACATCACATAGTCTCAAAGATTACAACCAAATTTCCCACGCAGGGGATGATACTAGTCTCAAGATAAAAAAAATCCAAAATGCTTAAGTTTAAATTAGAGTGTCAACACAAGGTCTCTCAAAACATAATCCATACAGGATTCTCTTAAGGTCTGCTAAAGCTCGCACCTGGCTTCATTGATCTTTAACAACACCTGAATATGATACTCGAAAAGGTCAACATAACATTGGTGAGCGCGTAGGTTTGACAATAACCCCAGTTGTTGTGCCGTAGTTTTAAGTAGTGGACAATTATGCAATTTGACAGTGAATACATGCAATAGATTAGATTCCAACATAGCAACACCATGCTATCATAGATCCATAGATACACAACCAAAATGATACCAACACTTCTCAAAGTTCTAGCTCTTAGTTTACTCGCACCTAAAGCCTACCAGCTGGAGCTATACATAGGGTGGATGATCCACAAGTTCACAAGAAGCCTCGCATGACAAGATATGATTCACAAACAAGTTCAACTAATCTCATGTCATTCACATAGCAGTCATAGGCACATAACATTGTCCAAAAGATAAAAGTTTCGCACAGTGAAGAAAACAAGTTCAAAACAGATTTGAGTATCATTTCCCCCCAACGGAAAAGAGATAAAAAGTGAGGCTACGAGAACTCACCTTAAGCAAAAAGGTGATAAGTAGCAGAGATCAAAATCAAACAAGCAATCGCAACGACGTCCGGACACGACCTAATCCAGTTAATGTTCATTTTAGACATATGTTTCCAAAGGTGTGTTTAAGGTTGATGCATAGAGGTCAAATGTGCGTTGTACGGTCACCCTTAACATTATTAGTGGTGTGATGGTTGTCAGTTTAGTTTAGAATATAGCATGCTCTAGTTTATACCTTAGTATAATATACTTATACTATTTAAGTAAAATAGATAAGTAGTATAAGAAGACCTAGGTAATAGATATTTAGAAATATGTTTCGGTAAATACATTCGGTAACCTTAGTTTCCTTGATTATTGGTATGGATTATAAGAAATAAAACGTTTATTTATACCAAATGATTTGGAGAGTCTTCATATTTTATAATTATAAAATATATATTTTTCGTCTTTTAGTCGGTCTATTAAAATAATAATATTTTATTATTTTGTCGCAAAGTAAGTTTTTGAGTAAAAATCTAAGTATATAATTTTACAAAATTTTGATATGACCCGTTCGTTTATACAACGTTTCCCCAAGGTTTCAAACCTCAATTTCAAACACATTTCCTAAAATTCACCAATTTTTGACAAAATGCCAAAATCCATATTTCGCAAAGTTTATCAAAACGCATTTCCTCAAACAACTATTTAGTATATAAGTAAGTATATTTTACTTTCCAAAAGTCCGTTTTAAACATGTAAAACGACTTGTTTTCGCTTATTGGGCCTTAAAGGCCCAATAGCGATACAAAATGTTATTATTAAGTTTCAAGATCCGATTTAGGTCCAATATTAAATCTATAAATAGATATGATGGGGTTGTCGTAAGGGACTTCTACAAGAAGTTTTACAACTCCCTAGGCAGAGTACCTAACCGTTGTAGTAGTAGTATAGGCAAGACTCGGGGGTTGTTTTCGCTCTTTAAGGGAATAGGTTGGGAAGGCTTGATCACGGTCTAACATAATTCTAAAGGTTGAGAGAAGATTATTTTTGTGTTTTTATATATATAGGAAATCTAGTAAATATGTGGTTTAATAGGTTGGTTTGTTTAACTAATAACTAAACTAATATCTAATCTACTGGTGATAACTTTATGATAATTAAATGTATTTACTTAATCATGCACTACTTATCAGATTGCTTCTCCTAATCCTGTTGCCTTGTCACACTTGTGATGATATGTGTAAGTATTTCCTAGGTCATGAACGGATTACATGAACCCGCCGTCTATTTAATATTTCGTTAGGGCAACGCACAAGTAAGGTAGTATGAAGACTATTACAAGGCCCCTAAGAGTACATTAGATGCATGTGAAATATCTTAAGAGGGATCAACCATATAAAGGGGCAAGGTAGTATGAATAATCTCTTCTCTTGGTGAGAGTCTTTCCATAGAAGATTAATCTTTCCAATCATGTCGTCTTGCTGTTGTTCAAGTTGGGTTCTTAGGTAAGATAATCTCTTCTCTTGGTGAGAGTCAAAATCAAAGAATGCTTTTTCAAGCTTTAATTGATAATTAGAGGAGTGGACAGAGAATGACCTATTTTGTGGGCTGGTGAAAATTTGAGTACGTGCCCATTTTAAGTTTGGTTTCTCCTTCCAAGCATTGGTGGCGTCATTGAAGTTTCTTGGTCCTTGGTTCAGAGTGAATTTCTTACCTCCCACTTCATCGGTACGCGAGGATGTGTATTCAACAAAGGCTTGTTCGGGATCTTCCATGCAATACTGAGTGTCGTGAGGACCACTGCAGACCTCACATGGGGTAGTGACTTGGTTTACTTGAGTAGGTTGTGTCAAAGCAAGATGAGCTTCCATCAAGAGTTGGACTTGATTTTCGAGCTCGATAAGGCGACAGTCAGATGTACTCAGGACATCTTGAGGCAAAGTGATTGCCTTGATCGGCTTAGCGAAATCCCTTAAGTCATTCCAACTTTTGTTTTCATAAAGGCCGAGGTCCTCTAATAATGCCCGGGATTCTTTAGTGTTTTGGTCACGAAGCTTACCACCGGCCGATTAGTCAATGGTTCATCTTGTGACATGATTGACATGGTCATAAAAAAATTAGACTTGGAGCCAAAGGTCAATGCCATGATGAGGGACTTTTTGTAGTAAGTTCTTGAAACGAGTCCATGCTTCTGAGAGATATTCTCCATGATGTTGTTGGAACATCAGGATATCATTGCGGAGTTTTGCGGTCCTTCCCGGTGGAAAGAATTGAGCAAGGAAACGAGTAGTAAGATCCTCCCATGTGGCGATGGATCCTACAGGAAGACATTTAAGCCAATTGCTAGCTTGATCGCGAAGGGAAAATTGAAATAAACGCATGAGCGTTCTTTCCTTATTTTTACCGTCAAGGTTAAGTTAGTCCACAAGTTTTAAGAAATCCTTGAGGTGTTGGTTTGGATTTTCGGATCGAAGTTCGTGGAATAAGCATCGGTTTTGCACCAACTGGATGGTGTCGGATCAAAGAGGTACCACGTTGTTCCCTACAGGGAGCTCAATGGTATTCATGTAGCCCTCGTGGCTAGGTTTGGAGTAGTCTCCAAGAGTACGGATAGGATTCTCATCTCCCATGGTGGTTGACGAGAATGGATTACGAAAAAAATAACACAAAGAAAAGATAGACTACGAGAAAGCTAACGTACGGAAATTAAATTCTCACTTAAAAGGATTCAAGTGAGTAGAACTAAGCTAAACTATGATTAAAACCTAACTATTCCCTGATAACAGAGCCAAAAACTTGATGCGATTGTCGTAAGAGACTTCTACAAGAAGTTTTACCACTCCCTAGTCAGAGTACATAACCGTTGTAGTAGTAATATAGGCAAGACTCGGGGGTTGTTGTCGTTCTATAGGGGAATAGGTTGGGAAGGTTTGATCACAGTCTAACATAATTCTAGGGGTTGAGAGAAGATTCTTTTTGTGTTTTTATATTTATAGGAAAGCAAGTAAATCTATAGTTTAAGAGGTTAGTTTATTTAACTAATAACTAAACTAATATCTAATCAATTAGTGATAACTTTATGATAATTAAATGTATTTACTTAATCATGCACCACTTATCAGATTGCTTCTCCTAATCATGTTTCCTTGTCACACTTGTGATGATATGTGTAAGTATTTCCTAGGTCATGAACGGATTACACGAACCCGTCGTCTATTTAATATTCTGTTAGGGCAACGCACAAGTAAGGTAGTATAAAGACTATTACAAGGCCCCTAAGAGTACATTAAATGCATGTGAAATATCTTAAGAGGGATCAACCATATAAAGGGGCAAGGTAGTATGAATACTGTTACCCGATGGTATCCTTTCTACGCACTCGCGTTTCCCTAGACGTGTCTACAACGATACAAACAAAAGCTGGTTTCTAGAACCTAACGCCCATAATCATTAATCAAGAAGCAACAATAAAAGGATCTACAATCCAACTTTCATGCAATCATAAGTAAATACAAAGGAGGGTTTACCCTTGCATGTCATAAAGAAAGCAAAGACATAAATCAATCATGCAACACATAGACATATTAAATGACTAATGATAAATAACCTTACTTGAATTAAAACATGGATTCAAGGTAGTACAATAGGGTTTTGAGGCCCTACAAATAACCTTTGAAGCTGCTACAAAAGATAGGGTTCGTCTTCTAAAAGTTATACAAAGTTACACACTTTAAACCCTAAAATCGGTTTACTATATATTGAGATATCGTTGCGACGGTGTCACATTGTAATCCTGACGTCGTTGCTACGTGATTGATTCTAGATCCTCATTAAGTAGGCCTCGTCCTGACTCCGTCACTAAATCTCAGACGCCGTCACTAGATGGATCACGATGGCGTCGCTTTATGCCTGCGACGCCGTCTCCACACTCTGAGAACAATATTTCTTCATGGATTTGGAGTAGGTCCGTAATCTCGTCCGTTTCTTCTCCAAATGAGCCTAAGTCATGTGTATTTCCTCCAAATGCCATCCAAGTGCTAAAAACCTAAAAACAAATGATTAAGCACATAATCTGTGCATATTTGCATGATTTAAGGGGTTAAATGACCCCGAAATAGTGTATAAAATGACACCTCATTTTAAATGTAATTTTCTCGTCATCCTGTTTAAACATGACCGTTCTTTCTTCTCTATCGTAGACAAGGCCGGTTTCATCTATGAAGGGCCTTCCAAAAGCCATTTCTCCAAGGTGGCGATCAATAATGCTAGTGGTATCTTCCAATATCATAAAGTCGCATTCGTAGGCGAAGCTTCCTATGAAAATTTTTAGACATCTTACTCTTCCTACAAAGTTGCTAATTTTATTAAGGTTTGATGGTTTCTGCCTCGATCCAAGCCCATAAGTCATGATCCGATTATACTGACGCCTAGACATGATAATTATTGGTGATTCTAAGTCTATATAAGCATGTCTCTTGAAGAAGTGTCTAATCATGCAGGAAATTTTGATGTTGTTCAGGCTTTCGGCTCTTATTCTTGCTTTTACCCACGGGGGTTAAGGATTCTTTAATAGCCACTCATGATGTGTTAATTCCTCCATAGTTAGGAACGAGTTAAATTTTTTACCATCTTCATCCTCTTCCTCCTCTTCTTCATCTTCGAGTATTTCTTCAACTTCCTTAGCAGTTTCTACTTTATTTTCTTCTTCTTCCATCATCTCTTTTACTTCATCCTTTGCTTCTTTCGTTATGTTGTGGTCGTGTTCAGGCATGATGTTTGTCGTGGTTTCTCCTTCTTTAGCTTTACTTTCCTCACTGAGGATGACAATTAAATTGACAAAATGAACGCGTTTTAGGCTGATAGGTTCTTGTTTAGTTCAATTAAGGATGCGGGGGAGAGGTACTTTAGGGAGAATAGCTTTTATGGGCTTTTGATTCCCTTCTTCTGAGTTCCTCCCTCTTGATATGGCTGATTGAAGCAATATTTTCGAAAGCCATAGAGTTTCTTGTAGATTTAGGGACAGGTGCATCATTAAGCTTTTCAGAAACAGTTTTCCATAGAAGATTAATCTTTCCAATCATGTCGTCTTGCTGTTGTTCAAGTTGGGTTCTTAGGTAATATAATCTCTTCTCTTGGCGAGAGTCGAAATCAAACAATGCTTTTTCAAGCTTTAATTGATAATTGGAGGGGTGGACGAAGAATGACCCATTTTGTGGGCTGGTGAAAATTTAAGTATGTGCCCAGTTGAAGTTTGGTTTCTCCTTCCAAGCGTTGGTGGCGTCATTGAAATTTCTTGGTCCTTGGTTCAAAGTGAATTTATTACCTCTCACTTCATCGGTACGCGAGGATGCGTATTCAGCAAAGGCTTGTTCGGGATCTTCCATGCAATACCGAGTGTCATGAGGACCACTGCAGACCTCACATGGGGTAGTGACTTTGTTTACTTGAGTAGGTTGTGTCAAAGCAAGATGAGCTACCATTAAGCGTTGGACTTGATTTTCTAGCTCGATAAGGCGACGGTCAGATGTACTCAGGACATCTTAAGGAAAAGCGATTGCCTTGATCGGATTAGCGAAATCCCTTGGGTCGTTCCAACTTTTGTTGTCATAGAGGGCGAGGTCCTCTAATAATGCCCAGGATTCTTCAGCGTTTTGGTCACGAAGCTTACCACCGGCCGATTGGTCAATGGTTTATCTTGTGATAGGATTGACATGGTCATAAAAGATTTGGACTTGGAGCCAAAGGTCGATGCCATGATGAGGGACATTTTGTAGTAAGTTCTTGAAACGAGTCCATGCTTCTGAGAGAGATTCTCCATGATGTTGTTGGAACATCAGGATATCATTGTAGAGTTTTGCGGTCCTTCCCAATGGAAAGAATTGAGCAAGGAAACGAGTAGTAAGATCCTCCCATGTGGCGATGGATCCTGCAGGAAGACGTTCAAGCTAATTGCTAGCTTGATCACGAAGGGAAAATTGAAATAAACGCATGCGCATTCTTTCCTTATTTTCACCGTCAAGGTCAAGTTAGTCCACAAGTTTTAAGAAATCTTTGAGGTGTTGGTTTGGATTCTCGGATCAAAGTCCGTAGAATGAGCAACAGTTTTGCACTAACCGGATGGTTTCGGATCAAAGAGGTACCATGTTGTTTCCTATGAGGAGCTCAATGGTAATCCTGTAGCCCTCGTGGCTAGGTTTGGAGTATCTCCAAGAGTACGGATAGGATTCTCATCTCCCATGGTGGTTGACGAGAATGGATTACGAAAAAAATAACACAAAGAAAAGATGGACTATGAGAAAGCTAACGTACAGAAATTAAATTCTCACTTGAAAGGATTCAAGCGAGTAGAACTAAGCTAAATTATGATCAAAACCTAACTATTCCCCGATAACAGCGCCAAAAACTTGATGCGGTTGTCGTAAGGGACTTCTACAAGAAGTTTTACCACTCCCTAGTCAGAGTACCTAACCGTTGTAGTAGTAGTATAGGCAAGACTCGGGGGTTGTTGTCGTTCTATAGGGGAATAGGTTGGGAAGGCTTGATCACAGTCTAACAGAATTCTAGAGGTTGAGAGAAGATTCTTTTTGTGTTTTTATATTTATAGTTTAAGAGGTTGGTTTATTTAAATAATAACTAAACTAATATCTAATCGATTGGTGATAACTTTAGGATAATTAAATGTATTTACTTAATCATGCACCACTTATTAGATTGCTTCTCCTAATCATGTTGCCTTGTCACACTTGTGATGATATGTGCAAGTATTTCCTAGGTCATGAACGGATTACACGAACTCGCCGTTTATTTAATATTCCGTTAGGGCAACGCACAAGTAAGGTAGTATGAAGACTATTACAAGGCCCCTAAGAGTACTTTAAATGCATGTGAAGTATCTTAAGAAGGATCAGCCATATAAAGTGGCAAGGTGGTATGAAGTGTTACCCGATGGTATCCTTTCTACGCACTTGCGTTTTCCTAGACGTGTCTACGGCGATATAGACAAAAGCTGGTTTTCTAGAACCTAACGCGCACAATCATCAATCAAGAAGCAACAGTAAAAGGATCTACAATCCGACTTTCATGTAATCATAAGCAAATACAAAAGAGGGTTTAGCCTCACATGTTATAAAGAAAGCAAAGAGATAAATCAATCATGCAAGACATGGACATATTGAATAATTAATAATAAATAACCTTACTTGAATTAAAACTGGATTCAAGGTAGTTCAATAAGATTTGAGGCTCTAAAACGACCTTTGAAGCTGCTATAAGAGATAGGGTTCGTCTCCCAAAAGTTATACAAAGTTACACACTTTAAACCCTCAAATCGGTTTAGTATATATAGAGATATCGATGCGACGGCGTCGCATTGTAATCCTGACGCCGTTGCTACATGGATTATTCTAGATCCTCGTTAAGTCGGCAATGTCCAGACGCCGTCACTAAATTTCTGACATCGTCACTAGATGGATCATGACGGCGTCACTTTATGCCTGCGACGCCGTCTCCACGCTTTGAGAACAATATTTTTTCATGGATTTGGTGTAGGTCCTTAATCTCGTCCGTTTCTTCTACAAATGAGCCCAAGTCACGTGTATTTCCCCCAAATGCCATCCAAGTGCTAAAAACCTGAAAACAAACGATTAAGCACATAATCTGGGCATATTTGCATGATTTAGGGGGTTAAATGACCCCGAAATAGTGTATAAAATGACAACTCATCAAGATATAAGTTCGAGAAATAAACCACAACATAAGCCAAGACTCACGGACCAAGACCAAGCCATGGTTTGGCTTTGCCTATTGGGTCGTGGCCTATTAACTCCTAAAATAAGCTATCCGTAGCTTATTTTGAAGTCATTAAGCTACATTAGGCCTTAAATATCATAATAAGCTTTAACCAAAAGCCACAAAAATAAGTCGAACCACAATAAGGTCCACAATAAGCCGTGGTTTATTGGGCCTTATTGGGCCGTGAGCCTTATAGGCTCCAAATAAGTATACTTAACTTTTTAATAAGCTAATAAGCTACGTAGTTCCTTTAGATATCAAAATAGGCTATCAAATAAGCTCTCAAAAATTAAGATACCATAGGTAAATAACCAAAACTATTTTTTTATTACCCTTATTCCAACTGAAACTCAATAAGCATAAAATAAGCCGAATAAGCTTATCCTTTAAGCTAGAAAATAAATAAGCTATATAGCATATAAATGTTTTTCAACCATCACAACCATGACATAAAAATGATAAACCCTTGTTCCCTTTGTTCTCTAGTTCGAACCATACAAGCTCCCTTTTATTCATTTTGAAATTTTAGTTCAAGATTTTTTTTAGAAAACGCACCGTACAACCTTCATCTATGCGTCATTATACATCTAAAAGTATAAGAGTATTTGTAAAAAGGCAACTTACAAAGAGGGTTTTGAGAGTGAGCTAAACACGATACCGACAACCCAATCGTTGTTTAAATGATACTTCGACTACTAGAATCAACCCAATACCTAAAACCTTTAAGTTCTTGATCAAAGTTGCAAAATTTTTAAAGTGTTTACGTGTGTGTTTATTTCGGACGAGCAAACCACAAGGAAAACAAGTGTGTGTGTTTTCAAAACATGCAAGATGTGTGTGTGAGAAATGAGATGAAAACAAAATCATACAGTGCCAAACCATGTTCCAAAAAGGGACCATAGTGCTAAAAATTAGCCTCCTTTTCCCCCACAAGGTTCGACTAGATATAGGTATCCAAGGGGTCTCGGGTTGCTTTGTTTTGTGTCGGTTTCCTTTAAAACTCATTGATCATGATTTTAAAATATTACATGAAGTTTCCTAGTATTTTTAATAAACTTAAAAATACTTTTACATGAATTTAGAATATTCACACGACACCTTTTAGAGTTAAACTTCCTTAGATTTGATTTGAACATTAACGGACGTGTCGGGACTCGTTATTAGACATTACAAGCTATTCATAGGGCAAACCTCCCGAATCATGATCAACCTAGATAAAATCCTTTAAAAAGGATTAACTTAAGCAATATAAAGATTTGCTAACCAAGATTAACATAGATTTACCATCGTCAACACAGTAACTTCTTAGATAAAAACAGAAAAGTCAAATAGTCAAAGGACTAAATTAAAAACTATAGATTCTAAAAAAGAGCAAGGGTTACATTCTACCCCTCTTAAAAGAATTTCGCCCCAAAATTTAACTAGTGTTAGAGCTAAAAAGATGCGGGTACTTGAGTTTCATTTGATCTTCACGCTCCCACATGAACTCAGGTCCTTGTTTTGAATTTCATCGAACCTTGATGATGGCAATTCTACTCCGTTTAAGTTTCTTGAACGAGAAGATTTCCACAGTGTCTTTTACAAAGTTAAACTTGGCATCAACTTGGATCTCATCCAAAGGTATCTGTAGTGTTGGGTCAGCCAAACACTTCTTAAGGTTCAACACGTGGAACGTGTCATGAACACCATTCAGCTCTTCAGGTAGTCTAAGTTTATAGGTCACTAGACCGATCCTCTTAGAGATCTCAAAGGGTCCAACGAACCTAGGTGCTATTTTCACTTTCTTCCTAAAGCATATCACACCATTCCAAGGCGACACTTTGAGCAAGACATACTCACCCACACTAAACTCTAAGGGTTTTCTCCTTTTGTCTGCATAGCTTTTCTGACGATCACGTATAACTTTAAGCCTATCCCTTGATCTGCGAGATTTTCTCAGTAGTTTCTTGCACTAGCTCAGGCCCTATCAGTTGCTCTTCTCCAACTTTTTCCCATAAGATCAGTGAGCGGCACTTCCTACCGTACAAGGCTTTGAACGGTGCACACCTCATACTAGAATGATAACTATTGGTATATGAGAACTCTACCAATGGAAGATGAATGTCCCAAGTTCCCGTAAATTCAAGGACACATGCTCTGAGCATGTCTTCCAAGGTCTAGATAGTAAGCTCACTCTGACCTTCGGTCTGAGGGTGGTAAGCCGTACTCATATCTAACCGAGTTCCCAGTGCCTCTTGCATTGATTTCCGAAACCTTGATGTAAAATGACTATCACGATCAGATATGATCGAGATCGGCACACCGTGCCTAGCAATGATCTCATTGAGATAGAGCCTAGCTAACCTATCCATCTTATAGTCCTCAAGCATAGGTAGAAAATGAGCAGACTTAGTTAACCAGTCCATTAGGGAGAGCTAGAACAGGGGCGTTACACAACTTATCCTTCAAAGTTTGAAATGTCAATTCCTGCACCTCACCCCAATCAAATGTCTTACACTTCTGAGTCAAGATGGTAAGTGACTTAGCAATCTTAGAGAAATTTTCAATGAATCGACGGTAATACCTTGCTAAGCCTAGAAATGAACGAACTTCGGACAGAGTTCTTGGGGCTTCCCAATTCTTAACTACCTCAATCTTGCTAGGGTCTATGTGAATACCGTCACCATTAATCACATGGCCAAGAAACTGTACTTCTTGCAACCAGAATTCACACTTAGAAAACTTCGAATACAGCTTCTCCTTCTTGAGTAGTTCCAAGACTAATCCTAGGTGCAATTCATGCTCTTTTCTTGTCTTAGAGTAGATCAAGATAGTTTTACACCCCCAAATAAGGTCCCGTCCGATTTAGCGTCTGGGGGCGTGACGTTCATGACTATCTCAAGTACAAAGCATAAAGAACGACCTCTAAGGGTACGTTTGAAAAATAAACACCGTTGCATAAATTTAAAATATTAATAAGTTTACATCAATCAAATTTAAAAGGTTCAAAAGACAACATGCGGAAGCTTAAATAAGTTCAACAATGGTATTTAAGATAAACATGGATAAAATCTGGAAAACTGGTTCGGCAATAGACTTCATATAGTTCAATCAATAACATCCATGCTAAGCACCTGAGAAAAACATGCTTAAAACATCAACATAAAGTTGGCGAATTCATAGGTTTACTTTAAACGATGTTATAGTGGACCACAAGATATCAAAACGTATGCGACAGTTATAACAAATACAACTTCACATAAAAAGTATTTACGTGGCACTAAGCTCATGACACTGAAGCTAATAATAAAATATAGCATGTACATTACTATAAGTATTTGCTTGCCCTTACAGGTGTCCGACCAAAAACCACCTAACTAGTTTCGACGTGACATATATTCGTTTATCCGGAGCCCCGTGGGTAGTGATCGCTACTCACCGAATAGGAATAATTACTCCTAATAGATCTATTTATTCACTCGCGCTCCCTTGACCTGTCCTTCGGTCAAGAAATTGACAGTTCATGATAGTTCGGGCAATTGTGGTCTAAACGCTACTTAGGCAACACGTAAATAGGGAAATCTCACGTATAGTAATTGTGTCCAGTTTTAAAAACAAGAAATGTTTCTCACCCCAGTTATAAACATTTATTCAAAACGAGTAAAAGAGTGGGGTTGTGAACTCACCTTGATTTAGTGAATTGAGGTAGTGAATAGTCTAGAAATAATTCACTCGGTAACGAACGACGATATACGAAAGCAACCTATGAAATGGACGTTTGATTTAATATCGGATCAAAGTGAATTTATGGAAAATGCATAGGTGTATACTAGTGTACTTTTGTTAATATATAAAAAAAATTAACGTTTGTGATCGTGTAGTAATAAAATGTTTCCGTAAGTAAATGGGTAGCAATAATATGTATTTTAATATTACATAAATATATAACGTCTAGGTAAAAATATATATTATATATTTATATATATATATATATATATTGTTCGTCACTTAATTTAAATTCTCGTATCTCACTTTACCATGTACGTTTTCTAGTATTTACTAAGTATAGTGATTTATAAAAATTTCGGCATGACCCGTTCGTGTTTACATGTTTTTCTAAAGTCATAGACTTTATTTAAAACCATTTTCAAATCACTTTCAATCCACTTTTCATAATTATAAATTATACATCATCAAATTAATTATTATTTGCAACGTCCAACGTTTAAAAATAATTAAACGTAACGCATCTAAATTGTATACTATTACATAAGCTATTCATGAACTTATCTAATAAGCTACACCGTAGCTTTACACCTTAGTGTTTTGTATTTATGTTGGGCCTTGGCCCGTTAAGTTCAAAAATGTAGTTTTACTTATCCATTTAATCCGATAAGCAAAGCATTAAGCAATAAACACGTGTCCTAAAAATAAGCTATCAATAAGCTCACAATAAGCCAAGTATAATAAGCCGAACCATATAAGCTCAAAAATAAGCTCATGGTGTTGGGTCTTGTATGTGGGACGCGGCTATAAGCAGTAATAAAGTATATTCGAGCTTATTTATTAAGTCGAATAAGTTTATCGTTTTCCCTTTCAAAATAAGCTAACAAAATATAAGTCAAACCAAAATAAGCTAAACAAATATTTCTTCTTTCTTTTCTAGTTTGGCCGAACCAAATATAAGCCCTAATAAGCTCTATATAATCAAAATAAGCTTTTCCAAAAGCTTATTATAATAAGCCAAATAAAATAAGCTATAGCATACTATTTTTATTACACGAAAATAACCACGATTACAAAATTAAGATTTTCTTATATTTCTTTATATATTTTTCGAACCATATATATACCTTTTTAGGGTTTATGTAGTTTTAAAATTTTGTTTTCACAAAATAAGTTGTACAACTAGCATGTATGCATCAAGATGATAAGGAAAGTACAAGTTATTTAAGAATTTAAAGGCTTACAAAGTTGGAAGGTTTTTAGAAGGAAGAATAAGATTAGAACAACTCAAATGTTGTTTAATTAATACCCGGATGATACTACAACGTTAGGTATCCCGGTTCGCTCCCGGAGACGATTCTCAGATAAAAGCGGGAATACTTCCCGGTTACACGCAAAAGCTAAACGAAACTTTCAAAATTCAAATTTCTAAACGGAAACGGCTAACTTATTGGACAAAAATTCTTGGGGTATCACATTCTTTTCCCTTTAGAAGAGCTTTGTCCCTAAAGCTCATGACGTGGTATCTGTCACCGTTGCAGAATTCGAGAAAAGATGCGGGAACTTCTTTTGCATTTGGTCTTCACGCTCCCAGGTGTACTCAGGACCTCTCCTGTAGTTCCAGTGTACCTTAGAGATTGGAATACGACTCTACTTTAGACGCTTGACCTCACGGTCCATGATTTCAACAGGTTCTTCGACGAAGTGTAGTTTGACGTCAACTTGGATCTCATCCAATGGTATAGCAAACGGTTCATCAGCCATGCATTTCTTTAATGTTGAGACGTGAAATGTACTATGAACTCAACTCAACCTCTCTGGGAGTTCAAGACGATAGGCGACGGTTCTTAGTTTGGCAATGATCTTAAAATGTCTAATATAACGAGGGTTCAGCTTTCCTCGTTTGCCAAAACTTATCACTTCCTTCCATGGCGATACTTTCAACATGACCTTATCTCCTACTTGAAACTCAAGAGGTTTTCGTCTTACGTCGGGATAACTCTTTTGACGATCACGGGCGGCTTGGATACGACTCTTGATTTGAACTATTTTCTCGGTCGTCTCGTGGATGATCTCTGGGCCAGTGAGCTGACTATCTCCAACTTCAGCCCATCAGATAGGTGATCGACACTTGCACCCATACAACGCCTCAAATGGAGTAGCCTTAATGCTGGTATGGTGACTGTTGTTATACAAAAATTCTACCAATGGTAAGTGTCTATCCCAACCTTTTCCAAAGTCGAGTACACAGGCATGTAACATGTCCTCCAACGTCTGAATGGTCCTCACACTCTGACCATCGATCTCTGGCTGGTAAGCGGTGCTCATATCCAATCGAGTACCTAATGCTTTATTTAGAGACTTCTAAAAATGTGAAGTAAATTTTCCATCACGATCAGAAATGATCGAAACTGGCACTCCATGCTTTAAGACTACTTCCTCCAAGTATTGTCTCGTCAACTTCTCTAACGTGTCATCCTCTCGCATAGGCAAGAAATGTGCAGACTTAGTGAGACGATCAATGATTACCCAAATTGAATCCTGACCAGTTGCCGTATTTGGCAATTTAGTCACAAAGTCCATTGTTATATTCTCTAATTTCCATTGTGGGATCTCTGGTTGAACCAACAAACCAGATGGTTTCTGATACTCTATCTTAACCTTGGCACATGTTAAACACTTGCTGACATAGGTGTCAATTTCTGCTTTCATGTTAGGCCACCAATATAGCTTCTTAAGGTCTTGGTAGATCTTGTCTGATCCAGGATGGATGGAATACTTTGACTTATGGGATTCATGCATAATTAAAGCTCTCAAATCTCTAAAACGTGGAATCCAACTTCGATTGTTCAAACATAACGTTCCGTCAGCACGAGGTTCTAGCTTGTTAATCATGCCATGAAAATCTTCGTTGATGAAGTTCTCTTCTTTTATGGCTTCCGATTGAGCACTCAAAATCTGCTTAGGAAGGTCCAAACTAATTTTCATAACTAAGGCTCAAACTCGTAGTGGCTTAATTCTCTCCTTTCGACTTAGGGCATCAGTCACCACGTTCGCCTTCCCTCAATGATATCAAATCTCACAATCGTAGTCGCTCAACAGCTCTAACCACTGTCGTTGTCTCATGTTCAACTCTTTCTGATCGAGAATGTGCTGTAGACTCTTATGATCAGTGAACAAAACTCACTTTATACCATACAGATAGTGTCTTCACATCTTTAAGGCAAACACTACTGCACCAAGCTCTAGGTCGTGTGTAGTATAGTTCTTCTCATCAACCCTGAGTTGGCGAGATGCATAAGCTATGGCCTTCTCCTTTTGCATTAAAATTGCACCCAACCCTTTATGCGAAGCATCGCAATATACCATGAAGTTCTCACTTCCCTAAGGTAAAGCCAAAATCGGCGCACTACATAGTTTCTGCTTCAACAACTGAAACACAGCTTCTGCCTTTTCACCCCAATCAAATTTCACGCTTTTCTGAGTTAACTTCGTCATAGACCTAGCGATCTTCGAAAAACCTTTGATAAATCATCGGAAGTAACCGGCCAAGCCTAGAAACTGATGAATCTCGGTTGGTGTCTTAGGTGACGCCTAATCCTTGATAGACTTAATCTTAGCGAGATCAACGTGAATGCCTTCGCTATCAATCACATGACCAAGAAATTGTACCTTCGACAGCCAAAATTCACACTTCGAAAACTTAGGGTACAATTTCTCCTCCTTCAACAACTTCAAAATCAACCTAAGGTGTCCTTCATGCTCCTTTTTGCACTTAGAGTAAATCAAAATGTCGTCAATAAACATAATCACAAATCTATCCAGATACGGTTTGCATACCTTATTCATCAAATCCTTGAATACTGCCGGTGCGTTAGTCAAACCAAACGGCATTACTTGGAACTTGTAGTGACCATAGCGAGTCCTAAATGCGGTCTTAGGAATGTCTTCCTCTCGAACTCTGAGTTCGTGATAACCATATCTCAGGTCGATCTTAGAGTAGACTTTTGATCCTTGCAATTGATCAAATAAATCGTCGATTCTCGGAAGTGGGTATCGATTCTTCACAGTAAGTTTGTTTAGTTCACGGTAGTCGATACACATCCGAAAAGAACCATCTTTCTTTTTGACAAACAAAACCGATGCTCCCCAGGGTGGGGAACTGGGTCTTATAAATCCTTTGTCACAAAGTTCGTGCAACTGAGTGGATAACTCTTGCATTTTGGCTAGTGTTAATCGATACAAGGTTCGTGCTACATGTGCAGCACCAGGGGCTAAGTTGATTTGAAATTCAACTTGTCGAGTAGGTGGTAATCCAGGCAGATCGTCTGGAAAGACCTCTGGAAATTCCTGTATGATCGGCATGTCCTCAAGTCGTTTCTCCAATTACTTATCCTCAGCCTTCTTGGATGTAACTTATGCTAGGTAGACGTGACATCCCTTTTGAATATACTTCTGGGTTTTTGTACACGATATAATGTTTAGCTTACTTTTGTTGCCATAATCGTCACCTCGGATTATCAATACTTCGTCTCCATAAGGTATACGGACGACCTTCTCGTCACAAATGATCAACACGTGGTATTTCGCCAACCAATCCATACCGATGATGATGTCGAAACTACCAAGTTCTACGGGCATTAGGTCTATGTCGAACGGATGACCTAATAATCCTAACGTGCAACCTCTAAGAACAACATTTGTTTCTAAAATTCTTCCACCGGCAAGTTTTACAGCATAACTAGTGTCTAAAGTGGATGGTGTAATATCAAGAAAAGCACCAAAGGTAGACGACACAAAACTTATATCGGCGCCCGAATCGAATAACATGGAAGCATAACAGTTATTGAGAAGAAACGTACCCGTGACAACGTTGGAACTAGGGTTTGTTCCTCCTCCACCAATGGCGTAAGCCTTTGCTATAGCCTCATTACCTCCAGTCTTGTTTCCAACTCTATTTCTTGTCTGGTTTCCACGGTTCTGATTCCTCAACTTAGGGAAATACTTCCTAAAATGTCCCGGTCTTCCACACTCATAACAAACAACACCCTGCTAATTTCCAACTGGAGCTCTTTGAGTGTTTGGGGTAATAGTCGCCGTACAATCCCTAGTCAGGTTTCCAACCTTCTTACAGTTATTGCACTTCACTGTACATGGCCCTACATGGTGGTATTTGCACTTGTTGCAAAGTAGGTGAGGTACAATATACCATCTCCTCTCATTATTCCCAGTCGTGTAAGCTCTAACCACATTCTGCCTACTAATATTTTGCCTCTTAAATGGCGGTTGTTGTCCATGGTTATCCCTCGGGTTACTTTGCATTTTCCTCTTACTCTCAGCACTCCTTACAGCATAACCCTGGAGCTTCTTATCCATCAATTGGTTACCAATGCGTATGGCATCTTGGAATCTAGTTGGGTTTGCAACAATCACATTTCCTTGAATGTTGTCCGGTAGCCCTCCAATAAACCTCTCCACGCTGCCCTCTTCGTTAGGGACCATTCTAGTACACAACAAAATCAACTCCTGAAACCTTTGAGTGTAGACAGTCAAGTCATTACCTTTATGTGACACCCCGAGAATTTTCGTCCAATAAGTTAGCCGTTTCCGTTTAGCAATTTGAATTTTTGAAGTTTCGTTTAGTATTTACGTGAAACCGGGAAGTATTTCCGCTTTTATCTGAGAATCGTCTCCGAGAGCGAACCAGGATGCCTAACGTTGTAGTATTTTGGCAATAGCTACGTTTTTACATTTTATGACAATATTTAAAAATTCATAATTTTCGGAATACCGTTATTCGTTTCGTTACTTGCGTTAATTGTGGTTTACTTATAACATGAGCTTTTGCATGCAAGACTTGGAAACTAAATCAATTGGGAAGCACTAACAAAATAAAATGAAGAAAATTAGTTGGTCCCCCTTGTCTTGTTCGGCACAAACAAACACCCTTATCACCCTTGGTGAGCAAGTTTGAATTCAAAATCATTAAGACAAGTCTTGATCACATGATTTGTTATAACTTGAATTTGATTGGAGGATCAAATTGGTCCCCTCCCCCTTCTTGTCTCTTGTACACGAAACATACACACATAAACATTTAGTGTGTGAAGTAAACATGTATTATTTAACCCACTATACTTCCATTATCTCATTCATAACACACACACACTAAAAATTTGGTTTTCTCTCTTCTTCATGCCTTCTTTTTTTGAACCACCCAAGACATACACACACATTCATAAATTTTCATCTTTGATCAAAAACACTTGAAGATTCATTGAAGGTTTGATCATTTGTATCATCCAGGTATTAATTAAACAACATTTGGGTTGTTCTAATCTCATTCTTCCTTCTAAAACCTTCCAGCTTTGTAAGTCTTTAAATTTTTAAATAACTTGTACTTTCATAATTCTCATGATGCATACATGCTAGTTGTACAACTTATTTTGTGAAAAATAAGATTTTAAAACTATATAAACCCTAAAAGGGTGTACTTATGGTTCGAAATATATGTAAAGAAATATAAGGAAATCTTAGTTTTGTGATCGTGGTTATTTTCATGTAATAATATTTGTACTTTTGAGCTTATTATATTCGACTTATATTTGTGAGCTTATTTGAAAGCTTATTTGATTCTTTTGAGCTTATTAGGGCTTATATATGGTTCGGCTAAACTAGAAAAGAAAGAAGAAATATTTGTTTAGCTTATTTTGATTTGACTTATATTTTATTAGCTTATTTTCTAGCTTATTTGGAAAGGACAATTGATAAACTTATTCGGCTTAATAAATAAGCTCGAATATATTTTATTAGGGCTCATAGCCGCGTCCCACATACAAGACCCAACACCATAAGCTTATTATTAAGCTTATGTGGTTCGGCTTATTATACTTGGCTTATTGTGAGCTTATTGATAGCTTATTTTTAGATTCAATGGAATGTGATTGCTGCAAACCCAGTTAGATTCCAAGATGTCGTACGCATTGCTAACCAATTGATGGATAAGAAGCTTCAGAGTTATGCTGCAAGAAGTGTTGAGAGTAAGAGGAGGATGGAAAGTAACTCAAGGGATAATCGTGGACAACAACCGCCATTCAAGAGACAAAATATTAGTGGGCAGAATGTGGTTAGAGCTTACAGGACTGAGAACAATGAGAGGAGAAGGTATACTGGACCCCTCCCACTTTGCAACAAGTGCAAATACCACCATGTAGGGCCATGTACAGTGAAGTGCAGTAACTGTAAGAAGGTTGGACACCTGACTAGGGATTGTACGGCGACTATTACCCCAAAAACTCAAAGAGCTCCAGTTGGAAATCAGCAGGGTGTTGTTTGTTACGAGTGTGGAAGACCGGGACATTTTAGGAAGGATTGCCCTAAGTTGAGGAATCAGAACCGTGGAAACCAGACAAGAAACAGAGTTGGAAACAAGACTGGAAACCAGACTGGAGGTAATGAGGCTACAGCAAAGGCTTATGCCATTGGTGGAGGAGGAACAAACCCTGATTCCAACGTTGTCACGGGTACGTTTCTTCTCAATAACTGTTATGCTTCCATGTTATTCGATTCGGGCGCCGATAGAAGTTTTGTGTCGTCTACCTTTAGTGCTTTGCTTGATATTACACCATCCACTTTAGACACTAGTTATGCCGTAGAACTTGCCGGTGGAAGAATTTTAGAAATAAATGTTGTTCTTAGAGGTTGCACGTTAGGATTATTAGGTCATCCGTTCGACATAGACCTAATGCCTGTAGAACTTGGTAGTTTCGACGTCATCATCGGTATGGATTGGTTGGCGAAATACCACGCGTTGATCGTTTGTGACGAGAAGGTCGTCCGTATACCTTATGGAGACGAAGTATTGATAATCCGAGGTGACGATTATGGCAACGGAAGTAAGCTGAACATTATATCGTGTACAAAAACCCAGAAGTATATTCAGAAGGGATGTCAGGTCTACCTAGCACAAGTTACATCCAAGAAGGCTGAGGATAAGTCAGAGGAGAGAAGGGCAAGCTAATACTTATAATAATGTAACATTGACTGTTTTCATATTAGCTTCAGTGTCATGAGTTAGTGTAACGTAATACCTTTTATGTGAAGTTGTATCTGTTATAACTATCGCATACGTTTTGATATCTTGTGGTCCACTATAACATCATTTGAACTAAACTTATGAATTCACCAACTTTATGTTGACGTTTTAAGCATGTTTTTCTCAAGTGCTTAGCATGGATGTCGTTGCTTGAACTATATGAAGCCTATTGCCGAACTAGTTTTCTAGATTTTATCTATGATTATCTTAAATACCGTTGTTAAAATCATTTAAGCTTCTGTATGTTGTCTTTTGAATCTTTAAAAATTGATTGATGTAAACTTATTAATATTTTAAATTTATGCAACGGTGTTTATTTTTCAAACGTACCCTTAGAGGTCGTTCTTTATGCTTTGTACTCGAAATAGCCATGGACGTCACCCCCCGGATGCCAAATCAGAAGGGACCCTATTTGGGGGTGTGACAGATTGGCATCAAGAGCCAAGGTTATAGAGAATCGGGTAGTATAAACTAGGTCTGGACTATAACCAGTATGTGATCCTACGTGATTATGTGCCTTATGTGATTTTACATAGTATGTATACATAATTAAATATTATTTATTTAAATACTAGGTATAACTAATATTACTATAATTATATTGCATTTCATTTCGCGGGACTGCATTCGATGGTCTATCTATTCATTTCATTCGTTCATTCACCCATTTGGTTCATTCTTTCCCGCATCATGCATGGTTGGTATAAATGATATTTATATAAACTTTTGCTTGTGCAGGTCATGGCTATTTCAGTTATCTCAGTTTCTTCAGATTCATCAGAGGATAGCGTAGAGACACCTGCTGGACGAGTTATCTTGTTCGGTACTATCCCTACCACTATTCCCGACACCACACCAGTGATTACTCCACCCACTACTCAGACTGACACTACAGTGATACCCACAGAGACACCTATCATAGCACCTACTATACCACCATCCCTAGATTATACACCAGTGTCTCTTGATTACTCACCTGCATATAATTCAGAGTCCGATCCATCTGAGGATCCATCATCAGACCATATACCACCATTACTAGCTATCTTATCATTTTTATCATCGGCTGATGACACCACAGATAGCGATACACCGGAGACACCACCATCACCTACCCATGGTACACCATTCATTGAGACTATCATTTTTACTCAGAGGTCACCTGCAGCATCTGGTGCACTTCGACGTCGAGTTATGGTTCTTGCACTGGGACAACCTATTCCCCATGGTCGACCGTACCACTACCATCTTAATGGACTGGTATACATGATAACTACGAGGAAGAGGGTTGGACCGTTACCCACTCATCATCTTGCTGTGAGACATTCAGTTGATTATTCTTCTTCGGATCATTTTTCTTCGGATGATTCATCATCGAGTTTATCGTCAGAGACTTCTTCGGATTCTTCTGCGGATGCTTTATCTGATTCTGCATCCATTCGTTCATCTTCTGATCATTTATTGCCAGCATCACCACCGAGTACGAGATCTAGTCATCGATTATGTTCTTTAGTCCAGAGTGTTCATCATTCATCTACTATTTCCGAGAGACCATTTCATGATTCTTCTTCTGCGAGTCGTTCTCGCAAGAGGAGTAGATCGCCTGTTGCATCTATACCATTATCTTCGCCTATACCCAGAGCATTGTCTTATGCACGTGTTGATCTTTTACCATCACCTAAGAGGATTAGGAGTCCTGAGACAGCTACGGATTTAGAGGATTATTCGGAGGATAGTTTTGAGCCATATGTACCTAGAGAGGTTGGATTGGGAGTTAACTTTGAGGATGAGAGTTCTGAGCCATCTAGGTCTAGAGGGGATGATTTAGAGATAGATTTTGATGTTGTGAGGAGCGACGGGATTGAGATTGACCTCGAGATTCAGGCAGAGATTAATGAGTGTTTCGCTTACATGGATGCTCTTAGAGATAGAGAGATTGATGCTAGAGTTGTAGTTGAGGCTGTTGACCGAGAGGAGAGTGATACGGGTACGAGGGGCCCGGTTAAGGTCAGAGTTGAGAGGGTTACACATCATGTGATGCTAGAGGATACCCCTAAGCCTACTCAGGAGGGAGCAGTAGAGGTTACATATGAGACATTGGGAGATTTGGTTAAGAGGTTCCATGATCACTCCGAGGCTATCCTAGTCCATCGTATACAGGTCACTGAGGGAGCTTAGAGAGAGCAGGGACATAGGATTGTTGGGGCTGAGTCGGCAGTCACTGTATTGACTGAGTGAGTTGCTGAGTTGGAGAGGGATAACAGGAAGCTTAGAGGCACCGTGAGTGTTGAGAGTCAGAGAGTTGACCGACTCCAGCACAGCATGGCACGTATGCAGAGAGAGCTGAGGCAGATACGACGGTTTCGCTTTTATGACCGATTGAGAGTTGGCAGATTTGAGGCGTGTACTAGGAAGCACATGGGCTACCATCCTTAGATATGTTCATTAGTGTTGCAGTATTGACCAGTAGCATTTAGTGATGACCGTAGTGTTAGAAACTCGTATTTTCTGTATTTCAAAACCAATGTGATGTAATCACTAATGATCGATGATATGAAATTGATATTTATCTATGATATGATATCGTAATTTGATTTACTTATGCTTTTGGCTTCACGTGTTATGGGGTTTCCATGAATATAATTCGATCATGTATTTTCTATGTGAATTAACCATAAATTTTATTTAACCCCATTAGCTATCTCGCATCACCTAGGAATCTCACCGAGTGTTACGTTGATATGTTGTAGGAAGATGCATAACACACGATCTAGAGCGTCAAGGACACATGAAGCAGTCAATGAGCAAAGTGATCGCCGGATAGCAGAAGCATTGAGAGTGCGCGATGCTGTCAGAAACCTTGGACCCCTTATGGGAGATGAGGTCAAACAAGAAGAAGTGGGATGAAATAGAAATGGAGGAAACGGAGATGGAGGAAATGGAAATGGAGGAAATAAAGATGGAGGAAATGGAAATGGAGGAAATGGAAACGGAGGAAATAGAAATGGTAATGGGAAAGGAGGAGAACATGGCTATAACTTCAGAGGATTTATGCCTGCTAGAGAGTGCACATATCAAGACTTCCTGAAGTGCCAGCCGCTTAACTTTAATGGAACGGAATGAGTTATTGGGTTAACTCATTGGTTTGAGAAGATGGAAACAGTTTTACACATTAGTAACTGTTCAGAGAAGTACTAAGTGAAGTATGCTTCGTGCACGCTTCTGAATAGTGCATTGACTTGGTGGAACTCCCAAAAGAGAACGATTGGGAATGAGGCCGCCTATGCCATGAGTTTTAATCACATGATTTGTTATAACTTGAATTTGATTGGAGGATCAAATTGGTCCCCTCCCCCCTTCTTGTCTCTTGTATATGAAACACACACACACATATTTAGTGTGTGAAGTAAACTTGTATTATTTAACCCAGTATACTTCCATTATCTCATTCATAACACACACATACTAAAAATTTGGTTTTATCTCTTCTTCTTGCCTTCCTTTGTTACGAAACCACCCAAGACACACACACATTTCATAATTTTTTCATCTTGATAAAAAAACACTTGAAGATTCATTGAAGGTTGATCATTTTTATCATCCGGGTATTAATTAAACAACATTTGGGTTGTTCTAATCTCATTCTTCCTTCTAAAAACCTTCCAACTTTGTAAGTCTTCAAATTTTTAAATAACTTGTACTTTCATAATTCTCATGATGCATACATGCTAGTTGTACAACTTATTTTGTGAAAAATAATATTTTAACACAAACGATAACCCTAAAAAAGGTGGTACTTATGGTTCGAATATATGTAAAGAAATATAAGAAATCTTATTTTTTGTGATCGCGGTATTTTCATGTAATAAATTTGTAACTTTTGAGCTTTATTAAATTCGCTTAAATTTGTGATTTTAATTTATTATTTTGAGCTTATTAGGCTTATAACTGGTTCAAGGGCCACAACTAGAAAATCGAAAGAAGAATTATTTGTTTAGCTTATTTTGATTTGACTTATATTTTAATAAGCTTATTTTCACTAGCTATTTGGAAAAGCGATACAAAAAAACATAAATTTTATTTCGGGGATTAAACTAAATAAGCTCCGAAAATACATTATTAGGCTCATGAGCCGCGTCCCCATACAAGAAGAAGACCTAAACCATAGCATATATTTAAGCTATGGTGATTCAGCATATTATACATGGCTTCTTTGTGAGCTAATTGATAACTTATTTTTAGTCAACGAAGAAGTTTATTTGCTAATGTATTGCTTTATATTTTTGCTTATTATCGGGATTAAATGGATAAGTAGAAACTAACATTTCGGCACTAACTTAACAAACGTAGACTTAACTAACCGGACCGGGGGAAAAACGTGGGCCAAGGCCCAACATAAATACAAAACACCAAGGCGTGTAAAGCAAACGATGTAGCCTCATTGGTTAACTACCTTCGCGCGAATAGCTTATTTAATAGTATAAAATACTAAAAATAAAAATAATATAAGAAAGAATATAAATTAAAGAAAAATATAAAATTAAAAGTACAACGATTTAGATAATACATCAGATTGTAATTGGACGAGCTGCGTATAATAAACCCAACTAAAACCTCCTCATACCAAAAAAACCCCCCCCGAACTGGCCCAAAAAAAAAAAATTCACCACCACCACACTCAAAATGACGCATCAATACACCCAAATAGCTCTACATCCCCTATTCAATCCCCCGTATTGAAAATCCCCCCCCCCCCAATTAGAAACCCCCCCCCACACAACCCCCCACAACACCACCCGCGACCCTCGCCAAAAAGTTTTGTTCCCCCCCGCGGCCCAGTATGGCAGTCCCCCAGGCCCGATGTGCCATTTGATGGGAGGTTTTCTTCCCAAGATGTTAAACACACCCACCACCCGCCCCAAGACCCCGCCCCCCACTGAACCATAGTACCCCCCTCCGCCGGTTTTCCATCCGCCCTAAAACACCCACCAACCAGCACCAGACGACCCTCCAGCTCCACCGACACCTGGACCGAGCTCACCTCGCCTAACCCAACCCGAGCCCTCCCCCACACACACACACCCACACTCACCCCCCACTCACAAAACCTAAAGCCGTTACAACCTCTGACCTATTAAAACACCCTATTCATATCTACCACCTTTACTTCCTCACCCATATTTATGATCTCTGCACCCCCGATCACAAACGTTCCCATTAGATCTATATTAAAAACAAGTACAACAAGTATAACACCTAATGCGATTTTCCATAAATTCACTTCGATTCCGATATTAAAAACAAACAACCCTTCATAGGTTGCTTTCGTATATCGTCCGATGCGTTAGTCGAAGTGAATTATTTCTAGACTATTCACTTCCTCCCTTCACCAAATCACGGAGTTCAAGCCCCACTCATTTACCTCGTTTGAATAATGTATAGCCCCACTCTTTTACTCATTTTGAATAAATGTTTTATAACTTGGGGTGAGAAACATTGCTTGTTTTTAAAATTGGACACAAGTACGTGAGATTTCTCTGTTTACGTGTTGCCTAAGTAGCGTTTAGACCACTATTGCCCGAACTATCATGAACTGTTAATTTCTTGACCGGAGAACCAGTTGAGGGAGCGCGAGTGAATAAATAGATCTATTGGGACTAATTATCCCTATCCGGGTGAGTAGCGCTCACTACCCACGAGGCTCCCGATAAACGGATATATGTCACGTCGAATCTAGTTAGATAGTCTTTGGTCGGACACCTGTAAGGGCAAGTAATTACTTGGCATGTTATATGCTACTTTTCACTATTAAATACCTTTTTATGTGAAGTTGTATCTGTTATATCTGTCGCATACGTTTTGAAATCTTGTGGTCTACTATAACAACATTTGAACTAAACCTATGAATTCACCAACTTTATGTTGACGTTTTAAGCATGTTTTTCTCAGGTGCTTATCATGGATGTCGTTGCTTGAACTATATGAAGCCTATTGTCGAACCAATTTTCTAGATTTTATCTATGTTTATCTTAAATACCGTTGTTGAACTTATTTAAGCTTCCGCATGTTGTCTTTTGAACCTTTTAAATTTGATTGATGTAAACTTATTAATATTTTAAATTTATGCAACGGTGTTTATTTTTCAAACGTACCCTTAGATGTCGTTCTTTATGCTTTGTACTCGAAATAGCCATGGACATCACGCCCCCCAGACACCAAATCAGAAGGGACCCTATTTGGGGGTGTGACACTTTCACAGTCAGATTCTACAATTCGTTTTCCATTTTTTGAATCTCGTTCCTTGGACAATATACCTAAGTCATTAACTTCATAAGTTCTTCCTAACTCATGGCATAGGCGGCCTCATTCCTAATCGTTCTCTTGTGGGAGTTCCACCAAGTCAATGCACTGTTCAGAAGCGTGCACGAAGCATACTTCACTTGGTACTTCTCTGGACAGTTGCTAATGTGGAAGACTGTTTCCATCTTCTCGAACCAATGAGTCAATCCGACAACTCCTTCCATTCCATTAAAGTTAAGTGGTTGGCACTTCAGGAAGTCTTGATATGTGCACTCTCTAGCAGGCATAAATTCTCTGAAGTTATAGCCATATTCTCCGTCTTTCCCATTAGCATTTCCATTTCCTCCATTTCCATTTCCTTCTACTTCTTCTTGTTCGACCTCATCTCCCATAAGGGGTCTAAGGTTTCTGACAGCGTTGCGCACTCTCAATGCTTCTGCCATCCGTCGATCGCTTTGCTCGTTGACTGCTTCTCGTGTCCTTGACGCTCCAGATCGTGTGTTAGGCATCTTCCTACAACATATCAACGTAACACTCGGTGAGATTCCTAGGTGATGCGAGATCACTAACGGGATTAAATAGAATTTGCGATTACTTCACATAGAAAATACATGATCAAAAATATATTCATGGAAACCCCATAACGCATGATGCAAAAAGCATAAGTAAATCAAATTACGGCATCATATCATAGATACATATCAATTTCATATCATTGATCATTAGTGATTACATTACATTGGTTTCAAAATACAGAAAATACGAGTTTCTTACACTACGGTCATCAGTAAACGCTACTGGTCAATACTGTAACACTAATGAACATATCTAAGGACGGTAGCCTATGTGCTTCCTAGCATACGCCTCAAATCTGCAACTCTCACTCGGTCATAAAATCAAAACCGTCGTATCTGCCTCAACTTTCTCTGCATATGTGACATGCCACGTTGGAGTCGGTCAACTCTCTAACTCTCAACACTAGCGGTGCCTCTAAGCCTCCTGTTATCCCAATCTAACTCAACAACTCACTCAATCAAAACAGTGACTGCCGACTCAGCCCCAACAATCCTACATCCCTGCTTCCTTTGAACTCTCTCAATGGCCTGTATACGATAGACTGGGATAGCCTCGGTGTGATCATGGAACCTCTGAACCAAATCTCCTAATGTATCATATGTAACCTCTACTGCTCCCTCCTGAGCAAGCTCAGGGGTATCCTCTGGCATCACAGGATGCGTAACCCTCTCAACTATGACCTCAATTGGGCCCTTCGTACCCATCTCACTCTCCTCTCGATCAACAACCTCAACTACAACTCTAGCATCAATCCCTCTATCTCTAATAGCATACGCATAAGCGAAACACTCGTCAATCTCTGCCTTAATCTCGGGGTCAATCTCAATCTCTTTGCTCCTCACAACATTAACATCTATCACTAAATCAACCCCTCTAGACCTAGACGGCTCAGAACTCTCATCCTCGAAGTCAACTCCCAATCCAACCTCTCTAGGTACATATGGCTCAAATCTATCCTCCGAACAATCCTCTAAATTCGTAGCTGTCTCAGGACTCCTAATCCTTATAGGTGATGGTAAAAGATCTGCACGTGCATAAGACAATGCCCTAAGGGTAGGTGAAGATAACGGTACAGATGCAACAGGCGATCTACTCCTCTTGCGAGAACGGCTTACAGAAGAAGAATCATGAGATGGTTTCTCAGAAATAGCAGATGAACGATGAACACTCGGGACTAAAGAACATAATCGATGACTAGATCTCGTACCCGATGGTGATGCTGGCAATGAATGATCAGAAGATGAACGACTAGATGCAAAATCAGATAAAGCATCTGCAGGAGAATCCAAAGAAGTCTCTGACAATGAACTCGATGATGAATCATCCAAATAGAAATGATCCGAAGAAGAATAATCAACAGAATGTCTCACATCAAGACGATGAGTGGGTAATGGTCCAACCCTTTTCCTCGCAGTCATCATGTGTACCGGCCCATTAAGATGGTAGCAGTACGGTCAACCATGGGGAATAGGCTGTCTTGGTGCAAGAACCATGACTCGATGTCGAAGTGCACCATATGTTGTAGGTGACCTCTGAGTAGAAAGGGTAGTCTCAGTGAATGGTGTACCATGGGTAGGTGATGGTGGTGTATCAGGTGTATCGCTGTCTGTGGTGTCATCGGCCGATGATAAAAATGATGAGATAGTTGGTAATGGTGGTATATTAGGTGCTATGATATATATCTGTGTGGGTATCACTGTGGTGTCAGACTGGGTAGTAGGTTGAGTAATCACTGGTGTGGTGTCGGGAATAGTGGTAGGGATAGTACCGAACAAGATAACTCGTCCAGCAGGTGTTCCCACGCTATCATCTGATGAATCCGAATAAACTGAGATAACTGAAATAGCCATGACCTGCACAAGCAAAAGTTTATATAAATATCCTTTATACCAACCATGCATGATGCGGGAAAGAATAAACAAATAGGTGAAAGAACGAATGAAATGAATGAATAGACCATCGAATGCAGTACTACGAAATGAAATGCAATATAATTATTGTAATATTAGTTATACAGTATTTAATTACATAATATTTAATTATGTATACGTACTATGTAAAAATCACGTAAGGCAGATAATCACGTAAGCTCATATACTGGTTATAGTTCTGACCTTTGTTATATACTAACTGGTTCTCTATTAACCTTGGATTTAATTCAGTCTGTCAAACCCCCAAATATGGTCCCGTCCAGATTGCGCCCGGGGGCGTGACGTTATGGACTATCTCAAGTACAAAGCATTAAGAACGGTCCTCTAAGGGTACGTTTTGAAAATAAACACCGTAGCTTAAATTTAAAATATTAATAAGTTTACATCAATCAAATTTAAAAGGTTCAAAAGACAACATGCGGAAGCTTAAATAAGTTCAACAACGGTATTTAAGATAAACATGGATAAAATCTAGAAAACTAGTTCGGCAATAGACTTCATATAGTTCAAGTAACAACATCCATGCTAAGCACCTGAGAAAAACATGCTTAAAACGTCAACATAAAGTTGGTGAATTCATAGGTTTGTTCAAACGATGTTATAGTGGTCCTAGGAAGATATCAAAAACGATATGCAATAGTTTTAACAGGAATACAACTTCACCATGAAATGTTTTTACGTTGCACCTAAGCTCATGACACTGATGATTATTACTTGAAAGATTAGCATTGTACCATTGCTATAATTATTTGATTGCCCTTACAAGTGTCCGACCAAAGACTACCTAACCAGTTTCGACATGACATATATCCGTTTATCGGGATCCCTGTAGGTAGTGAGCGTTGCTCACCCGGATAGGGATAATTAGTCCCAATAGATTTATTTATTCACTCGCACTCCCTCGACCGGTCCTCCGGTCAAGAAATTGACAGTTCATGATAGTTCAGGCAATTGTGGTCTAAACGCTACTTAGGCAACACATAAATAGGGAAATCTCACGTATAGTAATTGTGTCTAGTTTTAAAAACAAGCAATGTTTCTCACCCCAAGTTATAAAACATTTATTCAAAACGAGTAAAAGAGTGAGGCTATGAACTCACCTTTGTTTAGGGATTAAGGGGTAGTGGAATAGTCTAGAAATATTTTCATCTGGTAACGAACGCGAATATACGAAAGCATCTTTGAATTGGAAGTTTTGATTTTAACTATGGATCAAAGTGAATTTATGGAAAATGCATAGGTGTATACTAGTGTACTTTTGTTAATATATATCTAAAAATTAATGTTTGTGATCGTGTAGTAATAAAATGTTTCCGTAAGTAAATGGGTAGAAATAATATGTATTTTAATATTACATAGATATATAACGTCTAAGTAAAAAATATATATTTTTATATATATTTATTATATATAAATATTTATATATATATATTATAAATATATTTTATATATATATATTTTATATATATATATATATTTTTTATATATTGTTCGTCACTTAATTTAAATTCTCGTATCTCACTTTACCATGTACGTTTTCTAGTATTTACTAAGTATAGTGATTTATAAAAATTTCGGCATGACCCGTTCGTGTTTACACGTTTTTCCAAAGTCTTAGACTTTATTTAAAACATTTTCATAATTACAAATTATAATCATCAAATCCCATTATTATTTGCAACGTCCAACGTTTAAAAATAATTAAACGTAACGCATCTTAATTCGTATTCTATTAATTTAGATATTCGCGACATTATCCAGTAAGCTGCATCGTTAGCTTTACGCCTTGGTGTTTTGTATTTATGTTGGGCCTTGGCCCGTTAAGTCCGAAAATATAGTTTTACTTATCTATTTAATCTGATAAGCAAAGCATTTAAGCAAGAAACAAGTGACTTAAAAATAAGCTATATCAATAAGCTCACAATTTTGTCAAGTATAATATACGTCCCATTAAGCTCAAAAATAAGCTCATGGTGTCGGGTCTTGTATGTGGAACGCGGCTATAAGCCCTAATAAAGTATATTCGAGCTTATTTATTAAGACGAATAAGTTTATCGTTTGCCCTTTCAAAATAAGCTAATAAATATAAGTCAAACCAAACTAAGCTAAACAAATATTTCTTCTTTCTTTTCTAGTTTGGCCGAACCAAATATAAGCCCTAATAAGCTTAAGATAATCAAAATAAGCTTTTCCAAAAGCCTATTACAATAAGCCAAATAAAATAAGCTATAGCATACTATTTTTATTACACGAAAATAACTACGATCACAAAACTAAGATTTTCTTATATTTCTTTATATATTTTTTGAACCATATAAACACCCTTTTAGGGTTTATGTAGTTTTAAAATCTTGTTTTCACAAAATAAGTTGTACAAACTTGCTTGTATGAATCAAGATGTATAAGGAAAGTACAAGTTATTTAAATAAATTTGAAGATCTTACAAAGTTGGTAAGGTTTTAGAAGAAGTAAGTTAGAAACAACCCAAATGTTGTTTAATCAATACCCGGATGATACAAATGATCAAACCTTCAGTAAATCTTTAAGTGTTTTTGATCAAAGATGAAAAATTATGAAATTGTGTGTGTTTCTTGGGTGGTTTGAACAAAAGAAGGCAAAAGAAGAAGAGGAATGACTAATTTTTTTTGTGTGTTGTGTTATGATTGAAAATAGAAGCACAAGATATAATAATACAATGTTTACTTTCCAGTCTAAAGTGGTGTTGTGTCGTGTGTATGGTACAAGAGACAAAGGGAAGAAAGGGGACCAATTTAATCCTCCAATCAAATTCTTCGTTCGAGCTAAACATAGTGATCAAGGCTGTCTTTATTGATTTTTGAATTCAAAAGTTGCTCACAGGTTTTATGGGGTGTTTGTTTGTGGTCCGAAACAGACAAAAGGGTAGGGGGGGACCAATAATTTTCTTCATTTTATTTTTCTAGCGCTTCCCACTTGATTTAATTTCCAAGTCTTGCATGCATAAGCTTATGTTATAAGTAAACCACGATTTACGCAAGTAACGAAATGAATAATGGTATCACCGAAAATTATGAAATTTTAAATATTGTCATAAAATGTAAAAACGTGGCTATTACTAAAATACTACAACATTAGGCATCCCGGTTCGCTCCCAGAGACGATTCTCAGATAAAAGCAGGAATACTTCCCGGTTACACGCAAAAACTAAACGAAACTTTAAAAATTCAAATTGCTAAACGGAAACGGCTAACTTATTGGATGGAAATTCTTGGGGTGTCACAGATATTGTCTATGAACACTACCATAAACTTGTCTAGATAAGGTTTACATACTCGGTTCATCAAATCCATAAATACCGCTGATGCGTTAGTCAGACCAAAAGGCATTACTGTGAACTCAAAATGTCCATAACAAGTTCTAAATGCAGTCTTTGGAATGTCATCCTTGTGCACTCTCAGTTGGTGGTATCCGGATCGAAGTTCTATCTTAGAAAAGTATTGTGATCCTTGCAGTTGATCGAATAGGTCATCTATTCTTGGAAAGGGATATCAGTTCTTGATGGTAAGCTTGTTCAACTCCCTGTAATCAATGCACATCCTAAAATAACCATCTTTCTTCTTGAAAAATAATACCAATGCTCCCCAAGGCGATGATCTTGGTCTAATGAAACCCTTGTCTTGGAGTTCTCTGAGTTGACCCAACAACTCCTCCATTTTAGAAGGTGCTAATCGATAGGGAGATTTTGCGACCCTTATTGCTCCAGAGATTAACTCGATGTGAAATTTGATTTCTCGAGTAGGTGGTAATCCTGATAGGTCATCCAAAAATACCTCGGGAAAGTTTCTAACCACAACAATCTCTTCCTGTTTCTGCTCTTTGGCTTTTGCACTAATGAGATGCCTTACCTTATCTTTCGGTATTTCTCCTATGACTCTAACTTTGCCCTTTTATAATGGAATTATAACTACTTTCTCATGGCAAACAATCTCAGCCTTATGTTTGGATAACCAATCCATGTCTATGATCATGTCAAAACTCCCATGTCTGAATGGTATCAAGTCGATGTCAAAGACATGACCTTTATCTTTAGTTTGCAACCTCGAATGACTTTGTTTATCTCTACTAGTTGACCACTAGCTATTTCAATCTCATAACTAAAACCTAAGTTACTGGGCTCTATGCCTAACAGAGGTATAAAAGTAGTGGAAATAAAGCTATAATCGGCACCAGAATCAAATAGAGTTGTAGCATAGTGATTGTTTAAAGTGAACATACCCATCATGATGTTTGGGTCTTGGCAAGCCTCATCTGCTCCCACCATAAATGCCCTTCCACATGCATGGTTACTATTTTTCCCACGACCTTGTCCCCCATTATTAGCCACAGCTTGGTTTGGACGGTTTTCCCCTGGTCTTTGTGCTTGGTTCAGCCTAGGACATGCTACTTTGAAATGATCAGTACTGCCACATTCGAAACATGCTCCATGGGTAGCAGTTGGGCTTCTAGCATTCACTAGGTTCACCATCCTAGGTACCACTCTACAATCCTTAGCAAGATGCCCAAGGCGGTTGTAGTTAAAACAAGCACAACAAGGCGACTTAGGTGAGTGGTGTAGGTTACAGTTTGCACACTTAGGAGCTGCACCAGTGTACTCTCTCCTCACTGGGTTAGCGGTTGTAGCAAAAACATTCCCAGTCCTAGTCCTCTTGTTAACATCCTTCACATTCCTATCTCTACTAGACTCTCCACTATTCTCTCTCTTCTCAGGGTTCTTCTTTAGTGATCCATTTCAAATAGCTTTATCTGTTAGTGTACTAGCTTTCTACACAGGCTTCTGAATTATCATTGGCTTCATTGCTGCTATCATCCCTCGAATCTGTGGAGCAAGGCCATAGATGTACCTCTCTATCCTTTTGTTTTAGGGGTAACTAGATGAGGAACTAACCTAGCCAACTCATAGAACCTATCAGTATACGCAGCATGGCCAGCCCCGACCATGGCGTAATTTTAAAACTCAGTTTCCAATTTTTGCATCTCATTAATCGGACAAAATTACTCCCTCATTAAAGTCTTCCCATTCCATGCCAGCAGCGGTCTCTTGGCTTCGTGTGTGGATCTGATAGTTCCACCACGTTAGAGCCTTACCGAAAAATGAACCAGCAGTGTACTTCACCTTTTGGTTATCTCCACATCCACTCATATCTTGAACTAACTCCATCTTCTCAATCCAATGAGTATAGACTATAGCACCTTCCTTCCCGTCATACTCTTTTGGGTTACAAGCCAAAAACTCCTTGTATGAACAACCCCTTCGGCCGTTGTTCACAATGACATTCCTAACATCACCCTAGATGTTGTCATTGACGGCATTTCCATTTTGATTCCTATTGTTCCCCTAATTGTTACCATGGTTGCCTAATTGAGCAATGATAGTAGGGCGCAAGTTTTGCAGCTGATGTGCAATGATAGTAGAGAAGTCGGGGACTCCGTCAACACCATCATTCACCTCATTACCTTGACCACCTACTTGACCACCTTGTTCATCAATCCCATCACTACCCTGATCACACTATCTTCTTCCCCTTCTTACCAGTCACGTCCACCGCTTCTGGTGCAGCTATCGATCTCGGCCGCACTTGTGTTGTCATCCTTGGCGGCATTATCTACATGAGGGAGAATATAGGCAACGTTGGGTAGGAGGGAAGGTTAGCTTAAGGGAGGTCTTAATATACTATAATACACACACACACATACACAAACACACACATACATACACACACACATTCGTGTGAACGATATTACCAAATACGCATGAGTCGTGATACATTTATAACTACGTTGGCCATCATATTATATATGCATCCTTTCCTAGTTGTATTGAGTATTGAGCTCACACATTTCAATGATTGAGATTTCTAATACGATAAACGATAAAACCATGGGAGAAGTTAGCGATCACAGCGCACATAGATCCTATAATGCAACTATATTAAGGTTCTTAGATTATAGTCTAGGCCAAACCACCTAGTTCTCTATAATTTTGGCTCTAAATACCAATCTGACAAACCCCGACTAAGGCGAAAACACGAGATGCGACAGAGAATTGATCATCACAACACAAGATACAAGATAGAGAAAAACTAAAATGCATTCATAAAAGTGTCGACATTTTCCGACCACAAGTAAGAAATTAAGTGAAGATACGTCAAAGAACACATCACATAGTCTCAATGCTTACAATAATTTCCCCACATACTGGGGTCGTTACTAGACTCAAGATATACTATCCCCCAAAAATGAATATGTTCAATTAAAAGTTCAATGCAGATCTCTCAAAATAAGATTCCATATAGATGTTTTAAGCGTATGCTAAGCTTGTACTTGACTTCATTGATCATTAACAACACCTGAAAATGATACTCGAAAAGGTCAACATAAAGTTGGTGAGTAGGTTTGATAACAACCCAGTTGTTGTGCCATAGTTTCAAGATGTGGACAATTGTGCAATTTAACAGTGAATATATGCAATAGATTAGATTCTAACATAGCAACACCATGCTATCATAGATCCATAGATACACAACCAAAATGATACCAACACTTCTCAAAGTTCTAGTTATTAGTTTACTCGTTCCTAAAGCCTACCAACTGGAGCTATACATAGGACAGATGATCCACAAGTTTACAAGTTCATAAAAAGCTTCACATAATAAGATATGATTTACAAACAAGTTTAACTAATCTCATGTCATTCACATAGCAGTCATAGGCACATAGCATTGTCCAAAAAGATAAAAGTTTCGCATAGTGAAGAAAACAAGTTCAAAACAGATTTGAGTATCATTTTCCCCTAACGGAAATGAGTTAAAAAGTGGGGATACAATAACTCACCTTAAGCAAAAAGGTGATAAGTAGCAAAGATCAAGATCAAACAAGCAATTGCAATGACGTCCGGACACGACCTAATCCAGTTAATGTTCATTTTAGACATACGTTTCCAAGGTGTGTTTAAGGTTGATGCATAGACGTCAAATGTGCGTTGTATGGTCAACCTTAACATTATTAGTAGTGTGATGGTTGTTGGTTTAGTTTTGAAGATAGCATGCTCTAGTTTATACCTTCGTATAATATACTTATACTATTTAAGTAAAATAGATAAGTAGTATAAGAAGACCTAGGTAATAGATATTTAGAATTATGTTTGGTAAATACATTGGGTAACCTTAGGTTTCTTTTCGATTATTGGTATAGATTTCAAGAAATATATATGTTTATTTATACCGCAATGATTTGAAGGTTTATACTATTATAATTATAAAAATAAATATATATTTTGTCTTTAGTCGTCTATTAAAATAATAATATTTTATTATTTTGTCGCAAAGTAAGTTTTTGAGTAAAAATCTAAGTATAGAATTCTTACGAAATTTCGAAATGACCCGTTTGATAACACTCCAAATCTTCTGAATCTTTAAGTTTCTTGATTAAAAGCTTTATCTTCACTAGGAGGATGTATTCAAACTTTGCCAGGAATTCCTTGAGCTGTTTTGTCATGTGCTAAGAAGCTGATAAAACATTTCATTCTATTGGTCAGCTTGATGCTTCTTGTTGAGCATTTATGTGTTATTGCTGGTGTAAGTGGATATTCATTTCTTTACTCATCTATAAAAGTTATGCTGATTCTAAAATCTCTATAAGATGTACACCACTTGATGAAATTGATTCCAAAACTGTCACTTTGTGTCCTTGTAGATTCCTCCATCACTTCACTTTAATACAATCAGGTTCAAATCATCACTTTCAAAATAAAATCAACACATAACACTCTCTTATTATGCCACCCCCCCCCCCCCACAGCCCCATCCTCTAGCCTTGTTAACCCATGCTTAGCTTTAAAACCATCTCTTCCATTGGCTTCAAGTCTTCTCTATCATATTCTTGATTGCATCTGATTCCTTGTGAGTACCTCTTTGAACTTCCATTCTGCTCTTATGATTTGAAAGTATCCCATCTTTCCTTCTTTAATGGTTTTCCAGTCAACAATGATTGGAGGCTTAGTGGCTAATGATATAGCATCAATTGCTACCTCATTATCAGGAACTATCTCCATATGCTTTTTCATCTCTTCTTCTTCTTGATCATCATCTACTTCAGCTACTACATTCTCATTTAACTTCTATTTCTTTAAATTTTCAGATTCAAGTTGTTCTCCAGCTCTTTTAGAACGTTCCTCAGTGATGGTCTCATCTGTCCTACACCAACTCTGTATCCAATGTCTACAAGTGATTTCTCTTTTCATTTTTTGTCAAAATAATATTTGAATATCTCAAAGCATTTGGTCTTCAATTGATTGTTGCTTATTTCCAGCAATGTTTTACAGATAAGTAGACATTCGTATTTCTCTTTTGTGCCTTGTTGGGGGGTTTCTTACTCTCTCTTCTGCTCTAAAGTCTTGCAATATTCTTCTTCCTTTTTACTTCTTGAGCTACCACAAAAAATCTTGCTTGTCTTCAATAGTCAATTTCTACCTTGCCTCTTTTACCTGTAATTTTCTAGCGAGCTCATAATCAGCATCCTACCTGCTTGAACATAGTTTCAAGATGTGGACAATTGTGCAATTTGACAGTGAATACATGCAATAGATTAGATTCCAACATAGCAACACCATGTTATCATAGATCTATAGATACACAACCAAAATGATACCAACACTTCTTAAAGTTCTAGCTCTCAGTTTACTCGCACCTAAAGCCTACTAGTTGGAGCTATACATAGGGCGGATGATCCATAAGTTCACAAGTTCACAAGAAACCTCGCATAACAAGATATGATTCACAAACAAGTTAAACTAAT